>VXAL01004057.1:38385-154793 GCA_013399475.1 Chauna torquata | reverse complement strand
GGGGGGGGGCGCGTGCGCCTGCCCCGCGCGCTGGGGAGCGGGAAGCGCGTGCACACGGCGGTGCGCGCACAGGGAGCCTGCACGCTTGCAGCAGGTGAAATGGTTGCACGCCCGCCTCTGCGTGTGTGAATACGAGGGGCAGGAAACAGGTGTACGGTCAGTCAGACGCTGTGTGCGCACCAGACTGGGGCAATGTGCACCTGGGGCTGCGGGGAAAAAAAGGAGAGCACCTGGAGAGGGGGGAGTTTTTGTGCCACTGCCTGTACGCCTCAATGTACCCAAATAGTTCGTGGCCACACGCGCGTGCATTTTCCTGCAAGTCCTCTGAAATAAGCACAGCTGCATCAGGACCCCAGTGCGAGCAAGCTGCTAAGGGTGGAACCTGCTCTCTGTGGCCGTCTCTGCATGCGCGCGCACCGTGGTTCTGCACTGTGGAATTCTGCATGAATATGCACGTGACCTTAAACCGCACACCAGCTGGGCAGGTCCTGGATGTGCAGCCATATGTGGCTGGATATTTGTGCATCTGTATTTTCTGCATAAAGCCACGTGGGATGTAACACAATCAGTGGCACGTGATTATAGTTCTGGCTGATGCACACAAGTCCATATGAGCACTGGCAGACACAGAAATTCCCTCACACCTAAGGAGTGCAGTAAGGTTAGGGCAGCCAGGGGTTTGCGCACGACCAGGACATTGCCCCTGTGAATGGCACACATAGGAAGAGCCTAACGAGATTTATCTTGCATGCAGATTTGTACGGTGTCTTTTCTGTGGTTGCAACGGAAAGAAAATTTCATTATTAGGGGACTTCAAAATGAAGACAGAGAAACTTGATTTTTGCAAGCAGCCAACAGAGAAAGCAGATCACAGTTAAAGTAATAATTTTCTAAGGAATAAGTAGTATTACACTCAACACAGGTAAGTACTTCAAGACTTACCCGAAATCGAATTCAGCATGAAGCTGCAAGCTGGTGGATCTACAAACGTTTAATGTGATTCTGTTGTGCGTGAGCAAATGGAGGATGATCTACATGTGCTTCACGCCGCGCCGCTCCTAACGCCGGGGAAAATGCAGCACAACATTGCCTAGAGGGAAATATTTTCAAGAAAGCTTATTAGTTCTTAGTTAGCAAAGCTAAAACCAAAAGCAAAGAATAAGTTTCAAATGGATAAGCTTTAAATGGCCATCTAGAAGTGAAAAGATGAGTACAGAGGAGACTTCAATGTACAAGCAGTGCTGGAGAAAGGCCCTGCAGCGGGAAGGAGCGGGGTGGGTGTGAGCGGTGTCCCCAGGGCACCTTCCCCACTTTGGGGCATCTCTGCGCAAAGCGAGGCCGAGCGCAGATACCGATTTGCAATGTCAGACACAGACCCAGAGAACAAGCCCTCTCCTGATCGTGGTTTTCCTTCCATTTTATCTCGGATCCATCCAGCCTTTTATATAAAACAGGCCATAACAGGGTAGACTGTTAATTTAGGATCCTGTTAGGTGACGAAGGAGCGGGCTGAGAAGCTGATTCACTTAGGACCTGTGCCAAAAGAGAAATGCATTTGCCGTTTGACTCATCCTGGCAGGAAAGACAGAAGTACATTAAATTCAGTATGGGTCCCTAATAATGTAACACAGATGAAGGAAACCCCCCAGCTGTGTTGCTGGAAAGAAACTGCTTTTTATGAACGGGGCTTAGGAGACTGACATTTGTACCACAGGAGAGCCCTGTAAGCGGCAATGTGTTGGAAACAAAAGGACGAAAGCACATTCATTTAGAAATAAACTGGAAATAGTGCCTATGCATTTTTTCAGCGCGCTCCCTGGTTTCTCTGAAGTTTTCAGTTCTGTGAAGTTTCAGCCTGCAAATGTCACCCCAATTTGCAGTTCTTCAAAAGGCTGCTCTGCTTCAGTGGCTGCATCTGCTGCCCCTTGCCAGGTGAGCGGCACACTGAGCTGCTCCTGTTTTGTGTTCAAAATGGGAATATCTTTGTCATGCAGGGTGCTGTGAGCTTGGTAGTTATGTGCCATTAATATCTGTAAAGCTCTTTAAAATCCTGAACAGGAGGGTGCTGTGTAGTACAGTTAATTGTGCTCAGTGACTCCTCTTTGTGGACGGTCGGGCTGCTCTGGCCCGGATCACAACTCCTGGACTTTGAAGATGGCCAAGGGTTTTTTCCCCTACAAACTCAAATCACCAATCCAGCAAAGTGCAAATGCAGGGCTCTGAGATATGAGCACCTTACAGTAAGATCTCACATCATCTACACTCCACCAAAACCAGAGATCCCGAACAGCTATGACTCGATGTGCAGCAGTCCTTAAGGCCCTACCTATGCTGCCCATGGTTGTACCTCTACTATAATTGTCAGTGCTTCATGCAATTACAGCTTCCTCTGAAAACCGCAGGCATCTTTTCAAAGATGGGCTCTAAGCAACCACCCCAGGGTCAGACAGGGAAACATAAAAATCCAGATTTGACTCCCATGATTTGACAGGATCAGGCAGAAAATCCAGCAAGCAGCCTCCAGATCTGAGGACCTCTGAGTGCTGGCTTTCGGTTCAAAGACCTCTGTCCCTTCAAGGCTTATTCATCAACCATATGGTCGAGCTCTGCAGAGTGGGGAACTCCTTGCAGTGGTGGATTTGCCTGGATTTGACAGGATGCAGTCATCTGCACAGACTGCCAGTACCTTGCTGCTAAGCAGAGTCGCAGGTTGGCCAGTCTGCCTCGGGGGCAGCTGGAGAACCGCTCTGATCCCACACCACGCAGCCCTGCATGCCCTCTGCGGGCCGGCCGGGCTGTGCTGGAAGCGTGCCACACATTGCTTGCACAAAGCGCCTCCAAAGTTTATATATAGAAATAAATCAACTGGCTGCAGAGCCTGAGCAGGCAGTTTAATGCCCATGCAGGAAGGAGGGCTCCCAGCAGCGCCAACAGCAGCAGGAGCCAGCTCTTCTCCTCCTTGCTGTGCTGCCTGGGGACAGAGAGAGGGACTGGATAAGAGGATGAGTGGAAATTGCTGTGTACTTAGTGGAGGGGCCATGCACACTTTAAAAGGTCCAAGCTAATTAGTTAATATCTTCCTACACTCATCTCCCATTAAGGAGAGGCTGGGGCGAGGCTGACCCTGTCCTGTGTCTGTTTCAGATGATCTGCCTCCTACCCTGTCCTTTCTGTAGTCTTGAGTTTGCTCTCCAGGCCTTACTAGGAGCAGGGACAGAGATTTTCCAGGATCCTAGATGCAGTGTATCTTCCCACTCTTCCTGGCTATTTGTTTTTGTAAGGTGCCTCTCTCCTTATTTTCTTTCACTTGCTTTTTTTAAAAGAGCACAGATTTCAGTGATGGGAGACAGCAGCAGGCTGCAGGGCTAGAGGCATAAAAGGTTCATCACCTCTCCCGTGACGCTGCATGTGGGTGGTGTTTCACTTTGCCATGCATCTGTAATACCAGCACACACCACTGGCCAGGTTTTGTTTCTGGTAATGCAGATCTAACTCCAGACTCCCCCACTCCACAAAGCCAAAGGCGTTACTGTTAACTAGATCAGGGTGGCTGATCTGAGAAGCTGGGATTAGCTTCACGTTCACCCCGGCAGAAAGGAGACAGTGCTGGAGCAGCTGCCGCTCCCTGCACGCAGGCAGCCTGCGGGTTGTCGCATGAGTCCTCTGCTCTTGACAGCAGAGCAATGCTGGGAGTGGGATGAGGGAAGGTTATTGTGCATAATCTTTCCCAGAGCTTGGGGCAGAGTAGGGAACAACAGCTGGGATGAAATTCAACCAAAATGTTAAACTCTGAAAGGTGATGTGATCCCCTCACCATTCCAAATTCTAAAAATCAGAACCAAATATACATAAGTGCATGTATACAGAAACACCTGTATATTAATCCTTATTTAGTACCTTTGCTATCAGACATCCTATTGAAGAAGCATCAGTTAAAATGCCCACAGCCCACTTGGCTCAGTGACACTGGTCAAGCCAGCGTTCCTCCCGCAGCGCTGTGCCGAGTGCTGTTTTTGGTCCCTCTGGTGCATCTTACCAACAGCCTGTAAGATAATTAGAAGTCATAAGATGAGATCTAATTTTTAGCAAACTTCTCCTGGTGTGGGAGAAGGAGGGGAAGGCTTAGTGAGTGGCAGGAAAAGTCAGTGTCAGGGAGCGACAACAGTTCCTTTTATCGTCCTCTGGAAAACAGTGACATTACCAAGGATTTATTTACAGAAGTGAGAGAAATAGGGGAGATGCTGCCAGCTCCTCAAGGCAGAGACAGTTTTTAGTCATTGTTGTTTTACCTTTGTTTCCACAACACTTAAGCCAGCGGGGTTCCTAGTGCAAGAGGAAGCCTCCTGCTGCAGAACAAATAGCATCTGATGACAAGGGCTGAAACAGGCTCAGACATCTATTAAAGAGCAGAACAGAAGAAAGCGGGTCAGGATCCAGGAGGTGCCTAATCTGGCCTGACATCCAGGGCTGGAGGAGCAGAGGGTGGGAGCAGACTGCTATAAGCCACATGCATGCCTCTGTGCACGGAGGGAGGCACAACACAGAGATCCTTCCTGCAACTTCACTGCAGCATGGCTCACTGCTAGGGAAACAGTGCTGAGCAGAGCGTGGTGGTCATCAGCCATCTCCCAAAGGTGGCCCGCTGGCCCGCACGGCCTTAAGCAGTCATTTGCTCTATAGTGGGATGCTTGGGAACATCAGTGTTTGTTTTTAGTACAAGAGCATCTCCAAATAGTTCTGACTGGCCTTGCTCTGGAAGTACACGCAGGCAGCTCCCCGCAGCAGTGGGCAGCCAGAAGGGCTTTACATCCTTGATATCATACTTTGACCAGAAAGCTAATTTAGTGCAAGCTGCCCTCATCTCCTGCATTAAATGTGCAAGTGAATTGACCTACTCCCTGACTGTAAAACATTGCTGTAATTGCTGGCTGGGAGAAGGCAGCAGACCCTTACTGCATCAACTCCCTTATCTCCACTTTACCAACCAGACACTTAGAAAATCCATTATTTTTCAGCAGTAATTCATAAGTTGGATGCTATGCAGAGTTCTGTGATTGTACATATCCTAACAACAGCAAAAACAGTTCTCACCTGCCAATTAAATCATGGGCCTTTCCCAGGAACCTGGAGAGTAAGGGTTCCCATTTCAATCAGAAAGTGTGCGATTAGGGCCCAGAACAGCTTTCAAAAAGCTCAGCTAGGCAGCTGAGCTTAGACAATCAGTCCACAAATGACAAATTGTGAATAGCCTGGAAATCAGAGAAGACCAAACTCTTTTCTGGGGCAAAAGAAGACCTGTGACATCTGCATTTTTGTTTTGTTTCTAAGGCTTTTACAAAAAAAAAAAAAAAATCTAGTCTAAGCATGTAAGCAATCACTGACAGGATTAAGTATGTATGCCCAGGCTTTGCCTACAGTGTCCTATCAAAGATCATCAGGATAAAGGCCAGTGACCTCTATGTTCAGGGAGCAAAGTACAGATACAGAACCTTGTTCATTTTCTCCGACTCGCTAGATGTGCTGTAGCTATTACCATGCATTAACTCCCATCACATACATTTACACACAAGCCATGATTGCTTCCTTTCAGGTCAGTGATAAAGCAGCTCTAGAGAAGCAGATTCACAGTGGGAGACGTACCCTTAGGCCAACGAATCATTAAATCATCAGCATCAAGAAACCTACTGCAATGTGACTTGACACTTATATGGCACTAGGCTGAGGCTCTGTTTACTCCAGGCTTTTTGGCCTGGCTTACACTGAGCTCTTTTTCTTTCCTCTCTGAGTAGTTTCCCATCATTGCTACCACATGGGTTCATTTCCATGGCAGAGGAAGAGACGAGTCACTGAAGCTGTCAATAGCTGAGTTAGTACCATCATCTCAGCAAGTTCTGGGGCCAGCAGGCTGATGCTTGCCTCCCCCACCAAGGCAGACAAACAGGTGGAAAATTCAAAATCCTGGCTGTACCTGAGAATAGTAAAGTCAAGCACAGAAGAAAGTGCTAGCCTAGACTACAGCAAGGGGTCCAGAAAGTCTTCCACCAACCACTGTCTGTACTTTATAATCCTGCTGAATCCTGTGTCCCGCTGAATCACACACTGGCTCCATGCACAGTCCCACAGCCAACTCAGGGTCAGACTCACCTTGCACACAACCAGCCCTCTGCTGACACAATCCCCCTCACCTCCTAATAATAAGCAATGCCCACCTTGAAGAGCTTTAAACCTTGTTGGACAAAGGGTGGGAGGAATACAGCATTCATTTTGCAGATGGGAGATTCGGGCATGGAAATATTAAATAACCTGCCAGAGTACACGGGGAAGCTGAGCTACATTGCCTGAGGGCTTGCCTCACCTTTTAAGAGAGATGATCACTACTCCCATGAACAGAACAGGCGTACTGTTAGCTAGGGAAGTACAAATGCCTATAATCTGGTTTGCAAAGAAAATGGATTTAAATGATCAGGAAATAGCACAAAGATCTGAGCTTGTTTTGTGAACCTAAAACATATACTTGCCCAGAGGTGCAGCATTCGGCTTCCATACAGCTCATGTGCTCTGTGATCTTCAGGTGAGGAAAAATGAAGGGATTTTGTTTTATCTTCCCTGATGGTGACTGGTAATGACCTGTGAATTGGTGTCACGTGTGGCTTTTTTTTTTTTTTTCCCTCCAGGTTGTAAAACAATTAGGCCTGTTCCCCAGTTACAGTTTTGCTCCTTGCATCTGGGAGGGTTTTTGTGCTTGCTGCTGGGGAGCACTGCGTGTCTGGGAGTTGTAAATATGTCTGTGGTTTTATTGCTAGACTTCTACAAACCTCCGGTTTGTGTTTTTATTATGATTGCTGCTGTAAGGACATTTTAAAAAATACTGTGTTTCTCTTTGAGATTGTGTTTCACTTTGCTGATCTCCCTCCTGATGTTTCAGGGAGTTGGGAGATACCGGCAAAACATGCCAGGTTAGCCAAGGGGAACTCCTTCACCGCAAGTCCTACCTTTGCTAAACTGGGGAGGCACAGGATGTTTTCATTTATTAAATTAACATAACCTTGGGCTAGTGTGAAGCAGTGTCAGAACAGAGCAGGGCATGCTGTGATGTTAACAGCCCAAGCCAGTGCCATTTTCCCTCTCCTATCAGAGCTGGTGGGTCTGTTCCCAGCTTTCCTTTTCGCTCGTCCAAACCTTACATAAGTACTCCATTCTTGGGATAATGGACAGATTGCATAGGCATTTAACTGTCACTGTTTCAAACCTGTTTTCAGACTGGCAGGGTTGTGTTTCAGATTGATTAAGCTAATGATATGCAAAGAGGAACTCTCTCCATCCCTTCTTCCTCTTACCTGAGACTAATGGTAAAACCGAGATGTAGAGATGCACCGGCATTTGGCTGCTGTAGAGCTGTATCAATTCTCTCTTGTTACCAGTCAGGGGAACTCTAAAATCTCATCATCCTGCCTTGAAGATACAGAAATGTTTCCATTAGCATCCTGAAAAGACTAAAAAGGCATGTAGGAACCTGCAGACATGAAACGTGCGGTCAGTCTTGGCTCACATCTTTCTATTGTGTTTGGTTTCAAAGGACTCCAAAGAACCTGGCAACTATTAAGGAGTTAGTGATATAGCTGTAAATTACATGGCAGCGTCCTGAAAAGAGCCAGTTTTCAGTATTTGGAAAGAAGAAAGTTAAACTGCATTTACTGTATGAGCCATTGCAAACACTCAGCCCTTCCGATCGATAGGATGAGGATGGGAGCAGCTTAGGATAGGATATTTTTAGATGCTGGGAGTAATCCTGTATTATTTATTATCAGAGATGGTTTGGTCCAGCCACTGATAATGACAGTGCTGTAGTCACTGAGTCTCAGCCTTAAATAAAGTATTCATGGATGTCATTAAAATGCTGTTGCTCGCGTCCTCAGCAGATTTTGCAGGGATGAACTCTGAGATAATGCTGGGAGGAAAGGCTGTGTAAGCAAGTGGCAGGAGCCCCCGGGGGGTCCAGGGTACTGGTTGTCCTTCTGGCCTTACCACTGATCTGTGACCTTCAGTGAGGCAGACCCCTTCTCTTTGCACAGCTCCTGCCTGTCTGGGACTGTCACTGGCTGTGCAAGTCTGCAGCACCTGGAGTAACAGGACTGAGATGTCGGTAAAGGCTTCTTGGCATCAGAGGGATGCCAGCAGCAGATAATCGTCAGCCTGAGTCACTGGGTTTGCATGAACACAAAGCTGCTCCATCAGACACAAGTCTGTGCCCTGGCCACCCCTTTTCTGGGCCTTGCTGTGAAAACCTTGCTGATGGCAGATCTGTCCCTGCTGCAGGTTCCTCCGTGGGCCTCCATGCATGGCCAGGGCATAAACAGAGCCGAGCTCCAGGGAACGTTTCTGAATAAAACTAGAAAAGATAGAAAGCTTTGTATTTTGTTTTGTGTTTTTCCATATGGGGTATGGTGGTTTGGCATCTGTCAAGTGAACACATTAAGAACAGATGGGGAAAGATGTGAAACCCCATTGATCTCTGAGGGATTATTTCAGAAATGTGGAGCACAAGCGCATGCTGGATTCTGGCCCCTGCTCTTGCATCCTTTCCGCAGGGACTGCCCAAAATGTGTTTCATGCTTGTGGAGAGTTCCTCCATTCCTGTGCTTTGGGCACCTCTGATCTCCTGCCCCTCTGCTACAGTTGCCCCTTCCAGCCTCCACCATCTTGTATCTTATCCGGGATGTACCGGGGGAACTGCTCAGGGAGACGGGATGCACCCTGCCATGCACCCACAGCCTGAAGGCACAGAGACCCCAACACCCCTCCTTTGCCCACACTGCGTGCTGCAAGTGGCCAGCTTGTAGCTCCATTTCACGGTTGGATTATTTTGCATCTTTAAAACAAGTCAGGCTACAAACTCCACATAACACATCCCTAACTCCAGTGCTGTCCCTAGCCAGGGTATCACCACATGCATTTTTTGCTTGCAGCCAGCAGAGGACACTTGCTTTCTTTGCAAAGAGTTTGCCCTCCTCTTGGATGCAAGAAGGCAAAAGAGGAAAAGATTCAGAGCTTGGCCACACGTGGGCACTGGAACAGCAAGAGATGGGCCTGTCCCTGGCTGCTTTCTAGCCCCAGGGCTCTGGTGGTGCCTTTTTCTTTAGCCTTTCTTGAGAAGTTTGAGATGTGCCTGCAACACGCTGTAAACCGTGCAGACTGGCTGCGCCGGGTTCCCTGGGACATGTTAGCAGCTGTCCTCTCCGTGGCTTGTAGCCCCCCAGATGTGGTACTACGAGGCTTCGCCTTGGAGCGCATGACTCCATGGGTGGCAGGAGGACGTGTGGGCGGATTTGGCATCGTGGATGCTGGTAGCAGTGTAGATCTCAGTGCAAAATGCAAAGCCTTGGCAAACTCTATGTTACTGAGTTTGAACTAAGCTCTCTGTTGCATGGCTGTGCAACCAAACGAGCTTTAACCAGGATCAGATACGTAACTGCAGACATAGCGTGTCTGAGGTTCAGACAGAGCTCAAGCGAGCATATCAAAGCCAAGCCAGGACTAATCCCTGACCTCTACAGCCTGTTTGGCTGCTCTGATGGTCTGGAGGAACATTAAAGTTCCCCAGTATTTGGCTGTGCATCCCTAGGGAGTTCTGAACAAGCGGGGGTTGCAGCCTGCAGCCCCACTGCTGCTAACACACAGGTCACCAGCAATTTTGTGGCAGTGAATTGGTGGGGTGAGAGGCACCCTGGGCTCTTGAGTTCCCAGAGCAGCTAAGCCCTCTTGGAGGGAACCTCTTTCCTGCACGTGGCCCACAACCCTGTGCCAGGCTTGAATGCAGGACAGCAAAGTAAGACCCTCATGCTGCAAATTGGCTGAGCCTGCAAACTGCCCCCTCCCTTCAGGGGCTGAACTGGTAAGCAAATGCATGGACATTTGCAGGGCAAGGTCTCATGGTACTAGGCTTTGCACTGACCTCAGTGTCTCTACCTGGAAATATGCTGCTCCTGCTCTCCTTATTCAGGCCAGCCCTGTTAGTGTTTGCAGGGCATGCCTGAGGGGAAAGGGAACTTGAAAAGTCTGTTTTTGTATACACTAACGTTGTTTAATTGTGGGTAACTTTTCATTCAAGGGTTGCTACTGGCTTTTCACACCTCATGTGGAACACTCAAATGTTTTAACTCTGGTGATTTATGGGAAGGGAACCAACAAAAGGAGGAAAAATAAAAGTTAAACCTCAGCAGAAAGCCCAGGCGGTGTGGGCCAACTTTGAAAAACACTGGACCCACTGTGCTATGTAAAACTGTCACAGTCCTATCTAACCAGTAAGCACGTATCTTTAAATCATCACCTTTAGGAATTTAAGGTACCATATGAAGAAAATAGAGCCAGAATAGTTTAAAGTTTGTATACCATGTCTGTGCTCCCAGAAATAAATACATACCTCAGGTCCTGAATGACGCAGTGGGAGACACCCATGGTGCTCAGATGAGTCTGGATTTTGGTCAGCCATGCTATGCCTTCCCCTTCCCACTGTCCTCTGTATTGAAAGAAAATATGGATTTTACTCCTGGCCCACAAAGGAAATCTTGCTCTTAAATGAGCCATTGAGCAGGATACCTGGAGCTGTAAAGATAACACAGACAAGCATGCACAAAAAGATACAGAAGTCGTGGAGAAACTACTGCCTTTCGCCACAAACGGGCCTTAATATATCTCTCCTGAGGGATATGTGAAAACCGTGGAGCCTTCCAGGCCCAGAAACAGCACTTTGCAGGCTGCATGGTGCTGGAGCTGAGCCTGAACATGGCCTGTGGACTCTGTACCTCACCTGGGGCTCCCATGTCCACCCTGGCTCTTGCTGAGGCTGCAGGAATAGTCAGAGCTACAAGTCACCAGGCTCCTTCACCTCCCATTGATCCCAGCCTGCCTGTAACGGGGACCAGCTTAGGAGAGGACCCAGGAGGTCCCACTCGGCTCCATGATACAAGCTGTCTTCATCCCAGAGCCAGCACAAGCTAAAACTCTGGCACGACAATTTAAGGGATACATTTCCAGCGCAGCAGAGCCAGTGCTTGTGGTGGCTGAAGTGCCTTGCTTATCAGCAGAAAAGCACGGTGCAGGAGACATACGGGCAGACCTTGGGTCCATACCAATCAGCCAAAAAGCTTTGCCTAGTGAAGCCTGACCCTGCTCTGGCCACAGAAGTCCCACACTGGGCTTTAAAGATTTGCTAGCTGTAATTAAGCAGTTTTCTGGTCCCTTTCTGGTCCCATCAGCTAGATGTACCGAGCTTTCCTAGTTCATTAACAAAAAGAGCTGGCAGGCCTAGATTTGATGACTGTCTAAACAATATGAAGACGTGGTGATTTGCTGGCGATGTGTAAAAACAGGCAACAAATCAACTGGCAGCATGCACTGGATTGAAATTAAATCAAAGCAAAAGGCAGATGACTTTGAATGGGCTCCAAAGGTCACACAGAAACAAGCGAAAACTGATACAGTTCACTGGAAAACAGAGCAAGCAGAAGGAGCACTGCATCTTGGCACTGAGAGCTGCTGGCATCTATTCGCAACAAATGTATTTGTGAGTTAAAAAAAATAAATTTATCTGGAGGGAGAATGGAGGTGTACAAAAGAAAATTAACTGGTACACGTAAGCCCGCCTGTTACAACACTGTGGAGAGCGTGCAGAAACCATGGTGCTGGGAAGGGCTGAGTACGCAGGGGGGGGTTTCGATGCTGTGGGGACAGTAACGCTGGTGGCAGGTTCCAATGGTGGCTGTGCAACAGGCACTCAGAAGGGCTTGTTGTGGGGCTGTTACTGTGCCCCACCAGTGCTCTGCGCTGTCCCAGCCATTCATTACTCATTGGAAAGGACCTCCTTCACGCCATACAGGCTGCTCGAGTTGACGGCTAACGTGTAATTGAATGTGTAAATGAAATTAAAACAGACGAAACATCTCCAGCATTAGAGCTCAGAGGCCAATGGCCCCATACACGAGGCAAGATATAACCAGTAATAAGAAAGAATCAAAAAAAAAAAAAAGAGCCTTTGCACTGAGGACACAAAATAACAGTGCACCAAAGTCAGCGGGAGAACCACCCTCAGGCCACTGTAAGGAACTCAGAAGCCATGAAAGATGGGACAGCCTAACCATGGTGGGATGTCTAAGCAGAAGGAGAATGTGAGTGTAATTTGGTACTTTCCTTACTACAGGGCCTGCTCAGCTATGTTAAGGGGTATGCTCCATGCAATTCCATTGAAACACATGAGTCAAAAGTTTTCATCATTTCGAAGCTGGCACAGCATTAAATTATCTCTGCAGCTTGGGGCTGGCAGCAAGTGCTTTTCATACATCTAGATGTTCTAGCAAGGATAAAACAGGCAGGAAAAGTGCAAATATCCTCATCTGTCTTGGTTGTTAGCAAGGGCAGAATCCAGCCCCCAGAGTATCTCCTACACACAGTGTTTCCTTAGTATGGCATTTGGAAGCAGCTGTAGTAGGCTTGGAGCAGCCAAGCCCAGAGAAATGGGAAACACATAAAGGAATGGTTTACACCAGTTCCTCCCAGTGCTGTGATATGAAGAGTTCAAATCAGTGGCTCACAAGCTCCCAGTAGTCCCCAAGGGTCTGAGCTCTTGTGGGCATCAGCTTCCTGCAACCAGCAATTCTCAGCCTGGACCTCAGAAATACTCTGGCCCACACGCCAAATCAAGAGCTTCTGATTGCCCCCAGCTAATGGAACTGGGCTTTTGGGACCCAGAGGAGAGGACTGCCTGAGGATCCCAGCCTCAGGCCTAGTAGAAATGGCTTGCTTTTGTAACGCAGAAAAACCTGCATGCTCCAAGCCCATACATGCCCCCTGCCACGGGGCTGTGAGGGATACTCAAGCTTCATCTGAGGGAGGGATCGTGTCAGTGCCGTCTGGTCTGGGTGGAGGAGTGGGTGGTGGGTGATGCCACTTCCAGTTCCTAGCAGTAATCTGGACGTGTCTGTGCTGGGAAATTGCAAAATAGTACATCGTGCTAATTAATGCCAAACAGGAAGGCTTTGAATATACATCATCAAAATAACCTTTAGCAAACACTAAATTCCTTCCGTCCAGGGGTATCTCATAAAGAACATTTATATTTATTATGTGGCAATGGAAACACATCTCAAGAGCACACTGTCCAGCACAACCGTAATGCCGAGTTAGGCTTAAATTGTCTAACGTGCACAGAAGGAAACACCACTCTGTTCATTCATGCTCCAGGAGTGCTATTTTCACCACTGGCAGCTCCTGCTGCACTAACTATAATACTTCTCATCCAGTCCAACAAGTTTTTTTCCAGGTTTGCTTCTCCACAGTGAAACCACAGATCGTGCTATATGGAAAGCTCTGAGCCTCGAGAAGTGTAGAGTTACTGTAGGTTGCAGCGGTTGGATTTGATCCTAAAACAATGAAACCGAATGTGAAAAAGACGCAGATGGCCGTCGCCTCTGTGCCATTTGGAGTGGTTTTTGGTTTCTAGCCAGTCAGCCCCATGCCACAGTTATGCAAATAAAGGCAGCAAAGTTCGATGCAGTGGTATACACATCTCTAACAGACTGTGGCATGAAGGATAAAATAGCTGAGTGTTTTTGAAGAGGGCAAAAAGAACACCATGCCAGCTTGAAGGACAGAGGATTTAAGGACACAGAGTGAAACCTTGTGTTCACTAAGGCAAAGGAGGTTGTGGCTTTTGATGTACCTGGATACCTGTGTCCTCGTGGGCATGTTATTCTGCAGAAGTCTAAGAGGCTGATGAAGCCTGAGATCCCTCCTCTATGGGCCTTGGTCCTGGGGAGCTGCTTGCTTGTCCTCTCTATGCAACATCAGCTCCTTGGGATGGGGGCACGTGTGAGGAGTTCAGCCCTGCTACCCTACCAACTAATAGCACTGAGAGGCAGAAAAGGGAAGAGTCAACAGGAATGAGAAGAAGCCATGGGAAAATAGTTCAAATTGCCTTGACTGAGGGTGCACTGCTGAGGCCCAGACCTTGAATTCTGCAGGGTGTAGGGGATGTAAATGAACCTGCATCCTCTTACTCCAGGGCTACATATAGCCCTGTGGTGAATTTAAAGAAGAAACAAACAGAACTGCCATCCCCTGTTAAAAATGCTGTTCTCCAGTGAGACAACAGTAACAGAACAGATTTTGGTATCTGATAATTAAACTCCTAATCAACCCCTTTTTAAAAATGCCCGATGGTTCCCTTCTCAATCTCCTGTGAGGACTGGGAAGGCTTAGAAATTTAATATAATTCTGTGGTTGAGTTAAACATCAGGCAGGTTTCAGACTATGTTTTACTAGAACCAGATGAATTTCTAAGCTTGAAATCTAGCATACAGAATGCTGATTAAGTTTGATCTGGTGACCATCTGTCCTTGTGTTTGTAGTATGAGTAGCTAAATGAAATTCTGGAAAAAAAAAAAAAGGGTTATCTTAAATACACACAGGATAAAGCAAATTGAAGAAAGCTCCATTCACTGTTGCTATGTGAATCTTCTCAGCAAGAGGAGAAGATTAGGTCTCTCTCTCTGAAGTTACATATGTTCAAACTCACTTTTTTGACTCTTAGAAGCTGAAACATCAATCTTTAAGTTTTGCTTTAATTGCATCTTGTGAATTTTGCCTTAACTGCACACTGAAATCAAGCAGACAATGTATTGAGTTTTAGTACTTAGAAGTGTTTTACTGTTAGAGCAAGTCAGTATCTTGGAAGGTGTAAATTGGTGCTGCTCAATTTCTCACTCTTTCCACCTCGACTTGGGTCAGTAATCACCACAAATTACTCCTTTTCTCTCTCTCTCTCTCCACCCTTATATGTGTCTATGTATCTATCCATGTTTTTATTTAGATAGAGCAAGGGAAGACAATTAAATTGTGAGTAATAGCTCAATAACCAGCCAAAGGTCATCAAAGAGCAGAGGTGACAGCTGCCAGATTTTTTTTTCCAATCATAATGAAATTTGCTGGAGAAAAGAACAGTGTGAGAAGTGATGGCATAACATAATGCCCCCCTTCGAAGAGAGCCAGTGAGAGGCTGGGCCCATCAGCAGACTGCATGGGGAAGAGAAAGTATCAGGAAAGGCAGAAAAATAGCACTGTGGGATCCCAAATACAGAAATAGAGACAGTGCTTGTAAGGCTTGCTAACGGAAATGGTTTCTAACATGCAAAGGCACCAACTTCTGGTCCCCAAGCCCCATTTCATGCCACAGGGTTCTCCTCCCTTCGTGTGAAGGATCACAGGGAGTGCAAAGCAAAAACAAATTCAGTCTGTGTCCTTTGCCAGTTTTCCCCAGCTGCCCGAGGGACTTTGCTCTTTGAAACGGAGAGTATCTTTTCTTTAAAAGGAGTTGTTCACATGTCAGCAAGTCAGTCTGTGTACCAAAGGAAAGATGCCGAGGATGGCTGCAGGGCTTGGGCTGGGGTGCGGGACAGCTACACAAGAGGAGGCAGCTCAGCAATAACCACAACAAAACTGACTGGCTGAGATCTGGGGAGCGCCTTGGGTGTGGGAAGCTCTCTGCTACTAAGGGAGCTGCCTGTTCCAGGCTTTCCCACTGCTTACCCTGAGCCCAGCTGCTTGATCTCCTGGTAACAGGGAAAAGTCTTGAACTGTGATGGTTTTCTGGGGGAAGAGAGAGCCACAAGAAATCCCTTGCAGAAGCTGGAAAGGAATTTGGCAAGAAGAGCCAAGTGGGTGCCTTTGAAACTCCAAGTGTGTTGGCTTGTCTGCTCTGGTGACTCCCCGCTTCCACAGGCACGTGGATTCCACAGGCATTAATACTCAGATTAGGTGGGCCCTGCTCATTTCGAATGGCCAGGAGGGAGGTCGTATAGACAGTACCTGTGCAAGTGCATCTGGCTTCAATAAAACACTGCTATTAGCATTCAAAGTCTCTGGATGACACAAGAAACTCCAATCATTAGGCTGCTTTCTACCTCAAACAACCCTAGGAAAAGAGCACATTGGACATCACTGGGCTCAATCTATGCTTGTTACATGGCCATTTTCTTAGCATTTTTTTTCTCTCTGAAGCTTAAAGAGATGCTTGTTTTTCTTGCTAATTCTTTCCTCCTGGGTGCTGATAGGGATCTCTGTAACGTGAGTCCAGCTGGAAGAAATTCTAGCTGCTTTCTAAATGTTGTTATGATAGAGTGCGGGGGACATGTCTTTGAAGCTGCTGGACTCAAGAGATGTCCCTGATTCAGGAGAAATGCAAGAGGCAATTAAGCTCTTTTTCTGGAACAGGCTTGGAGCCCCTGCCTCTGAAAACACAAGCCACTTGCTGGTGTCACCCCACACCCACTGCTAGGGAAAAGAGAATCTGGGTAGTTATTTAGTCAATGTTGCTGCATCCTGGGAAGATGAGGACATTTGGCAGAGCCACCTCCTGGTACAAGGGAGGCTGCTTGACTTTGTTCAGGTCAAGTGGAGGTGTGAAGATGCCCCTATTTGTGCTTCACATCTCAGACATAATAAATCCTCTGTTAAAACTGGAGTAGGAAAAGGAACAAGGGAGTCCCATCTCTCTGCCTTCTCACTTCAAATGGTGAAATATTTCAAAGTCACTTGCTGAAAGCAGAATCTGCTGCTGGCAAATGTGTGAGGTGAGTCAAGGCAAAAACCCTGTGGCAGGACACAGGAATTGAGAAGATTTTCATGGGGGAGATTTTTTTTTTTTTTTTTTTTTAGTTTCTTTGCTTTTGTTCATCCTTTCTTGCTGCACTGATCCTTCTGTACCCACATGGATCCCTGTGCCAACAGCCTCCACGACACTGTGCTGTGGTCAATCAAACAGCATCTGTCTCTGGATTAACAGGAGTCCACATGTGGGACAGAAAGGAGGTGATGATCACTGAGGCCCTACCTGGCCTCTCTCCTACCCTGTCTGCTCCTGTCCTGGACCCTCTCTGGCAGGTCTTCCTCAGACATCACCATTCAAAGCTGATTGAAAAGGGGCCATGGAAAGGGAGAAGGGGCAAGTCCCACTCCCTGGTCACACTGGTAGCTCTTTTTACATTCAGTGAGCTGACATGCTTTACTCTGCCTCTCCAAATGGGCCCAAAACACCCTTGTTTAAGGTGAAGTTGAAATCCCGGCCTCATGCCTGGAAGCTTCAGGTGTTTAGGTGCAAAGCAGGGGCTTGCAATGCTTAAATACAGCCCTGTCTGCTGGAAAAACTGTCTGATTGCTCCATCGCTCTCTGCCATGGCAGGCTTGTTTCTGATTCTCTCTTTCCCAGCCCTTTCTGCAGACTGGGTTGAAAATACCCATGCAATGGGGCTCCATTGGTCCTATGGGAGACAGTTCCATGAGACACATGCGTTGGTCATTGGCACCTTGGAAGCAATAAAGGAGGCAGACAAAGAGAAAAGTCCTCTAGGGAAGAGATATTCAGCCTGATGTTTATATTACTGATTCAGTCCTAGTCCAACTCCAATGCGTAAGGAAAAAAAAAAGGAAAAAAAGTGAGCAAAGGGCTTTCCTCTGAGGCAGACTTTCAGAAAAGCCCAGAGGTTTATTGAGCTCTGGCCCTGTTTGAAAATCTGGCTGCAGTCATGGATACAAGTTTCTTCTTCAGAGGAGAAGAGACTTAATGGGACTCTGGCATGGTGGGAGGCTGACAAACCCTCGTGAAAGACGTGTGTAATGTGCGGGGCCTAGGAAGCAAAATGAAGAGACAGCCAACAGCCCTGAGGAAGTGGAAGGGAAGAAGCTACACATGGGCTCCCTATCGGCAGAGAAGAATCCAGGTCTGCTCGACTTTGCCTCCCTCCCCCACCCTCCCTCTGCAGATATTTCCTGCGCAGTTTCTATAGGCATTTCCTGGATAGGTTACACAGCCAAAGTTGCATTTTTGAATTTTTTTGTTAAACCACACTTTGCAAAGTTAAAGGGTGTGTGTAGGGGGAGCACAGAATTATAATACTGAGGCAACTTTATCTGCACAGACAAAGTGTAAGCAAGTTACCAGCCAACTCTAACAGACTCTTCATCAAATCATACAATCTCTTAAAACATGCAATGGCAAAAGCATCATGCTGCCTGTCTGGAGTCAGCCTCTCTTGAGGTTTCCAGGGCTCTGCTCCCTCAGCTCTGGCGTGCCCTGCTTTCCTCAGGGTGCGAAGCAAAACCCAGAGCAAGGAAAAGCAGGCACCTCCGGCAACCTCCTGGCCCTGGGTGCTGCTACTCTCACCACCCTGTGCTTGGACATCTACCCCTCTGCATCCACCTGCTTGCTCTTGCCTTTTCCATGAGGCTACAAGCACTTTGGAGCAGGAATGGTCTGTTTTACATGGCTGTGTGCAGCAGTTTTTTGAAGCGGCCCTGTTTCCTGGCTGAGGGCTCTAAGCACTCCCCTATCTACATCTGTATTGATATTAAAATCCTCTGCCTTGGGAAGAGAGAGCACATGGCCATTTTTCCCTCTAGTCAGAGTGCAGGGAGGCTATGCAATGGCCTCAAGTCTGGATGTATTCACTTTGCCATGGGTGCGCTGCCTGTGGCAAAGCCCTAGGAAAGGCTCCCTTTGTTGTATGATTTCAGGGTAGATGTACAGCTCTGAGGAAGGATGTGCACATCCCTGGTCCTGCCTCACAGTGTGGGGAGGACCTGAGACACCATCACCAGGGACACATAATTGCTATAAATAATGGCGGCTGAAGTAGAGAAATCAGACAGACAGCTTTGGCTCTGCCTTGTTTCTCTTGGCTCCACAGATGAACAAAACTAGGATGATTTTGACAAGTCTAATGCCAAGTCAAGTCAGGCACGTTTTTCTGTAAAAGGACCCCTCTTGATCATCCTGTCTCCTGTATACATACTGTTTTACAAATATCAAGCGCAGGGAAAGAGCTTCCGAGGATTTCAAGTCTATGTAAGACCACATAAGAATGGATGCCAGGCTGGCCCAAAGGATACGGTTGAGATCTGTCAGCTAATTATTTCACTAGTTATTTTGAACAACTGACTCAGCCATGGCTGATCCCACCCATCTGTGGCACCTGTAGTTAATACGATGCACAGAACTGGGTGAATATCCTCAGATAACAACCAGGGATGGCACTTGTGTTGCTCTCCCTGCTTGAGCTTCTTGAGACAAGTGAAAACACAGAGCAGCGGCACAGGCTGAGATGCTCAAGAGGAAATCAAAAAGAGGGAGCATCCCGCCAAGAACATTAGCAGATGAACATGTCCTGAGAACACCTTGGAACCACTGGGGACAGGAACCACCTTGTCCTGAGCCATGCTCAGCATCTGTCTCCCGCAGAATGACAGTGTGCTGAGCGATCCTTAGCCCCATGTGGCTGAAGTCCCGCTGTAAGGCTGTAACCCTTCCTCCCCAGCCCAAAGCAAGGAGAACCCGGTGAGTCTCACTCCTCTGACTGGCAAACCTTGACACCAGGAATGTGAAGCAGCCTCCTGATTTGCCACCCTCAAAACGCAAAGTACAGAACATGTTTCAAAATAAAGGCAGCTTGAGTGGTGCCAGCTCTGCTTGTGTTTGTTTCTATGGAAAATTATTACTTTAATGTGAGTCATGGGACTAATTAAGGGATAAATAGCAGCACTGCAGATCGTCAACACCCTGGTGCCACTGCAAAAGCGAAGGGAAGTGTGCACATTCCTACAGAGACACAAATCCAGCCAGGGCGCTGGCAAAATAACCATTCCCATCCTTTGGGCTTTGGCAGTCTGCTCTGCTCTTAGTCAGGCTGGTGTCGATCCGGAATAGCCCTGCTGATGTGATTTACCAGAGAATCAGTGAGGTCAGGGTTGTGACTGTTCAATTTATGTCAGGATGTACAAGGCAGAAGGACCAGTGCAGGAATCCAGCATCATAAATGATGAAAGCCCAGATGGATGTTGTTGTTAAACTTGACAATAAAGGAAAACATATTGCACCTTTGCTGATTCCGCCCCCTCCCCGGGATATACTGAACAAAAAGAAGAGCTTGCTAATGGTCCCTGCAAAAGCACTGAGCTGAATGGCAACTGTGACAGTACAGTTTTACCACTAGCATGACCGCTGGAGCTGTGCCAGAGCAGGTAGAGAGTGCAGGAGCAAGTTGCTGAGCTGTGCCTGAGCTGGACACCTGCAGCCTGAGAGAGCCGAATCTGATGCTGAAAGCAAGAGCAAGAGGAAGAAGGACTCACTCATTAGTGACCACTGATACTTTTGAACCACTCTGCTGTGACTAACATGAAATTTCTCTGAAGACAAAGAAAACAATGCAGCGAGGCAGAAAACAGTGCATGGAGATGAGTGGGGAGCTAGACAGTGATAGCAGTACCATGCTACTGCAAAACAGGTCAGTGTAGACGGGGTCTGGAAGCGAGATGGCTCTTGGATGGGGCATTGGCACTCGCCAGGTGTAAGAGGGAGCTTCTATCCCAGCCATATGGCTGAAACAGCAAGTTTCCAGGCTGGCTGGGAGGCTCTAGCAAGTGGGTTAATGTGTTCCAAGTCAGGATCGCCCCCCCCCAGCCAATTAATAAACAGTTTGGAAAACATTTACTGTAGTGCCCTTGGTGCTTCTGCACACATCTCCCTGGCACAAAGGAGCACCATTTGGACATGGCCAAGTTATCTGGCCTCAGGGCTGGCTAGCCTGGTGCTCAGCAGCCCGTGCTGTCCTGCAAGACATGCCTGCAGCCTCATTCCTTCTGCCCAGCAGA
This sequence comes from Chauna torquata, assembly GCA_013399475.1. NCBI lineage: Eukaryota > Metazoa > Chordata > Aves > Anseriformes > Anhimidae > Chauna > Chauna torquata. Next base: position 134,099 of record VXAL01004057.1, on the reverse strand, counting down.
TACGGCACCATGGGCCCCTCAGGGCTGCCCGGGTCGGGGGGCACTGGCAGCTGCTTTGGAGGGGGATCTGAAGAGTAGAGTAGTGTGTGCTGTGAGTGCTCTGTATTTGCACCTGTCCATGTGGAAAGACTGTTTCTCATCTGAGATCCATACTGTAGCCCCTTCCTTTATACTCCATTCTCTTTAGTCTTTGCAGATGATTTTAAGCAACTCACTTTTCCACTTTCTAATAAGCAATTTAAATGCTAAATGGCAGCTCCTCTACTGAAGGCAACCGAAGCCAAGAGAGCTGTGACAGTTTATGCCAGCTGAAGCGTTGCCTTTAAGTAAATGTTTTAAACTTTCCACTAAGGAGACTAAAATAAGCCATAGCATGAAACATTAAGAGCAAAGAATGAACTCTGGAGACCAGAGGGATTTGTGAAATGAAATGAGATCCATCTTACTGGCACATTTTTCCCTCCTGTCTATTTTTGGAATTTAAAAAATTCCCCCAGATTTGTCTTCTACAGACCAGCTTTTTGTTCAGAGACCAGCAATGAGCAGCCTCCCCTTTCACACAGAGCAGGTGAGCTTTGACAAGCCAACATACAAAATACAGACCTGGAAACTATTAATATCTTTTACTGCTGGAATATGGCAGGGCTTGGCGCAGGTGCTATTTGTTTTTTTGTTTTTTTTTAAAACAGGCTTTTCAGTTATGCAACTTGCAGCCAAATACTAAATGAACAAGAAGATTTCTAGTCAGTGAGCAAGTTGCAATCAACCCAACTCTTCTCCAGAATGCTGTGACACCTACCACAAGTGAGTGGACTTTACTCAGGGCATTAAAGCATGGGTTTGACCATGTGGCTGTGCTAGTTGTGTTTATGTGACAGAGTGGAAGGCAGCCTGGTCCAGCTCATCGGACTTTGGACAGACTCTGGAAACCTGGGCTCTAACTCCTGGCTGTGGTATTAACTCTCAATGGGACCTCAGCAAGTCACTTAAAGCTCAATTCTCCAGTTGGCGTGCAACCCACATTTTCCACTGACTTTAAATGGAGCAGGGGATTTTTGTTGCCTATGAAAATCGAGCCGCCAAACACTTCAGTCTCCCCATGTTTAAAACAGGGAGGAGAATATTTTGAGATCAATGGATAAGAACACCTGCAAAGCGCTAATACCTGTGTACCCTGCCAAGATACTGGGAGATTAAGCAAATATTTTGAAGGGCTGTAAGATCTTATGAGGCAGGTATGGGGCGGTTTAGTTTGTCCAGGATATATTTTTCGCTCCTTTTATTTTTTTTTCCACAAAGGGGAGATCTCAGGCAGAGAGAAGAACTAAGAGACATATCCTTTATTGTTTGGTTTCAGCCATGCTGATCTACTTTGTGAAAACTAAACTAAGAACACCTGTGCAATCCCTGCAGAGACACGGTGGAGGGACTCTGAAACGAAGAGGGGCACATCTAATAGTGCCCTAAGATTTGGTCTGAATATCTCCAAATGGAACATAGCTGAAAAAGCAAATCATTTTGGGAATGCTTTGTCTGGCTGCATAGGCCACAACTCCAAACAGGATGTAATGAAGCTGATAAGAGCTCAGAAGAGATTTGCTCTGTAGTGAGAGACTTGATCCATACAGTGTGAAAACTAGGTCCAGTTTGGGGTAGCGCATTTTAAGGAAGATAACAGACTAACTGGAGCTTGTGCAAAGAGAATGAAATGAATGATAAAAAGGTTTTGAAAACATGACCTGTAAGGAAAGGTGGAAGGAAGTGAGTTTGTTTAGTCTAGAAGAAAGAAGAATGAGGGGAACATGATAATGGTTTTCCAATATTTGCAAAGGGGACAGTGACTGTTCTCCAGAATTCGGGAAGAGAAAGAAGAAATCAGTTTAATTTATAGCAAGGAAGTTTAAGACAGGACTGTAGGAAAAGCCACATAAATAGAAAACACGCAGATGAGCTACCTAGGGAAATGTATGTCATGGGAAGTTTTTAGGAACTAGACTGTAGCAATTCATATGCAAAGCCAGGTACTTTACAAATCAAACAACGGTGTTGGAGATGCTGAGATATTAGACTGTGCTGAGTGTGGGCCGACTGTTGTTTACACAAAGCAATTTTGAAAGTCACCCAGGTGTGACAGCACTGATTACAAGTTGAATCATTCCAAATTAAATAAATATAACTGGTGTGGAGGTAGCAAATAGCATTACTGTCTCCAAAAGTGCTTTCAGACCTCATCTCTACAGCATAATGCATTCCTTAAAAATCACTAATGACGAAAGCAATTACAAAGAGAGGTGACTGTGGTACTGACCTCAACAGCAGACCGCTACAGCACCTGGAAGGCTTTCCAATCTGGCAGATCACAGTATAAATAACCTACCACATTGTCTGACCCAAGCAATACAGAAGTAGGAGGATGCACCTTTCTCTTTATCTGTGTGTTCTCCCTCTCACTTTCTGTGCCTGAAGAGTAAAAATAGCAACTTTATATATATTTTTACACTCCTAATCACTGGCTCAAATTACTGTTCTCACAGCCCTGTCTCTGCAGCATGGGAAATTGATCTGTCTGCACTGCAACATGGAGAAGGTTCAAGTGTGTCACCTCCTGGTCTGAATATGGAAATGCTAGAACAGCAGAACACAATGTGTAGGTGGCTCACATGGCCAGCGAACGTGTCTGCAGACACATGTGCAATGCAGGCAACAGAGGCTATTCACTTATCAGCCCATGCAGAAATCTGCAGGCATCTCCTGACAAACTGCCCAGTCCCAACTCCTCCTCTTGCAACCTCTGATCTCATAAATGCAATAGAGACCCTTGCCCAAAGAGCTGAGCCTTGAATTTTGTGCATGCTGTTGGTGCAGTTTTGAAATGAGAAGACAATTTGCAGGAAGTACTGCTCTTCTCTGATCCTATCCAAAGGGAAGTTCCACGTTCCTCATGGGAAGAGGCATCAGCATCTTGGCTGAGAGAAGACTGCAGGTTGCTGATAATATTTGGGTGAAAATCCACACCCAGTTATATTATTCGTCCCTCATTAGTCCTCCCAAATCTCCTCCTCCAGGGTTGTTTTTTTGAATGGTACCTGCATAAGTTCTGCTAGAGGATGGTAGCACAGGGCAAAGAACGAGTCAAAAACATCCACTCGTTTTAAGGAATTAAGTAGTCTGAAAGGACTGGGTGCTATTAAGATGCAAGCTGGTTATGTGGCACTGCTGCATAACAAACACATCTTTCAAAATCTCTAGATAAGAAGAATGATAGTTACTCCAATCCTGTAGACACAGCCTTGCTCTCTTCCCAAAGTGAGGGCAAGGTCTGTGCACAGCCAGCTTCTCTGTAGGAAAAGAGATCTGTTCAGCACCAACATGAATTAGGATATTTCCAGGATGGAGTTCACAGTTTTATGATAGTAACACAGCACTACTGGGCTGGGGGAATTTGATGCAAGCACTAACCTACTTAATCCACTGGAGATTGCCTGGCTGTTCTCACCTGCTTACAACAAGGGCTGTCATGCCTGGGCCTCGCTGCAGGGATGCCCTGTGTTAGTTCCTCTNTTTTTTTTTTTTTTTTTTGCCTAGGAAACCTCTTGTTAGGCAGGACTGAACGTCCTTGAAAGCACCAGTTAAACAACCAGGGGCAGATCTCAGGCGAACACTGCATGAGTCAGAGGTCACAGCTGGAACTGCTTTTAGGGGAAATTCAAAATTACTGTCAAAAGCAGTTCTCTCTCATTTTAATTGTAATTGGTTAATCTCATTTTATTTGCCTTGTGGCTATGGCTGTGAAGCTTAGGAAACTCTCCGGGCCCCTGCTCTGCTTTCAGTTACCCTGGGAGCAATTCTGAAGACTTCAGCAAAGTTGCACTGGATTTATTCCTTGTGCCACTGAGACCACAGGCTATTGCTTGGAGGAACCTTCAGCAAGAGAGGGAATGAATGTGGCAGACGGCTGTTCCTTTTTCAGAAATGAAGACAGACAAATGGTATTCACTGATTTAACCCTCTTTATGGCCTGTCTGTTTAGAGTTGCCAATGGCCAGTGCAGAGAGCTAGGGGACAGGATGGTTTTGTGCATCCCTCTCCTTTCATCCTTCCCTCTCCTGGAGGTAGGGAGGGATAGGCAGGGCTACAGCTGGTACAGCTGTTCTGGGAATGGGTGAATAGGGTGCCAGAATAACATCAGCTGAGGATATACCCCATTAGATTTGGGGAGCAGAAAGTTGGTGGGAGCAGTCTGTTCCTGTAAATATGTAACGCACCGTGCACAGTGGTACTGGCAAATTCTCCACTAACAGGTTAAACCTATCTCTGCAGTATACCCAGAACATCAGGGCAGTGTTTGTCCAGTGGTAGCTCATCAAAACGCAGAGTGTACAGTGAACAAACTTCTCAGGATTTGCATAGCAAGACACTGCTGCAAAACCAGGCAATGTGCTAACAATCTGCCCTGTGCCTGGCAAGAGTTTGGTCATGACCTGATCAAAGACATCAAGTGGCTTGTCTGTGGCCACCATTTCCCTATCCTCTCCTCGGCACACATGTGCAGTCACATGGAATTTGCTGCTTTGACTTGCAGGCAAGTCAAAAAGCTGTCGAACAGTGATCACATCTAACACCACTCATCATCACCATCAATTGTTCTCCAAATGAAACAGCCCATGTCGCCAAGCAAAATGCTTTGGAAGATATTTTTCCACTGGACACGCATCCAAAATAAATACATGAAAATCTCCTACTCCAAGCACTTCTCCTGATTACTTTTCATTTGAGTCATTAGTAAACCCAAGATACACACACAATAGCACAAGGCTGATGAAAACCCACTTCAACATAGTGCCCTGTTTTTTTCAGAGATTAATCCTCTTTGTTGCTCTCAGCCTACAAGAAAAACATCCCTTCAGCCTATCCAAAACCAAGCCGATGTGCACATCTTCACATATGCTGCTTGTGAACATCCCTCACTAGATGGATGCTTTTTGCAGCTGGTCATTTGAGCCCTGAAGAATGCTCTGATGGGAGCTTGTCATGGTTTGTCTGCCCTAACATGCCAGTTCTGATGAGACCCTGTTGCTGCAGCTTCAGGATGTTGCTTTCAGGCAACACCATGCTCCACCCTTCTGACTAAATCCCATCTCATACAAAAGCCCAGGTTCTCTGCCTTGGTGTAGAATAAATGGAAGGAAATTGTTCCTTCTCTAGGGGCTGAGAAGGAGCCCCATATTTCCTTGAGGACTGAGAATAATCCCACATCTCTGAGGATGACAGTTTGGGCTTGTGAAAAGCTGAGATCTGCAATCAGAGAAGCAGCAGAAGAAGGGGAGAGCTTGGAACAACAGCCATGGCTTTCCCTCACAGACCAGCCTGGGAGCTGCTGCTCTTAGCAGCCCATCCAAAGGGGAGATTGCATCTACTGTCACTGCAGCTGAGCCAAACTGTCACCAACAGGCAGCTCCAAACCCAGGAGCCCTGACAACATATGTTATAGCCTGCCCGTCTCTGATGCCTGCCCTGCATGCTTTTCTCTGCAGCAAGGCCTACAGCCCCTTTCTTTTGTTCTCCAAGCAGTCTTGCTGCTGGATATAGGAGCCACCTTCCTTCCCACACCACCTCTCCCTTGACTGTACTGCTCACTGTGGCTTCAGAAAGGGTCCTCCAGGCCCACGGAGCAAGATGTGCTCTTCAAGGCCAGAGCTTAGTTTTGCCAGGATTTGAATCCAAACCACACACAGCCTGCTAGCTTCAGTGGGTCCCACCCAAATGGCCCAGGTTCACTCAAACCTAAACCCAAGACCTGGCCCAGGCTCTGCAAACAAGAGCTTCTCTCTTTTTCTGTTTGCCCGAATCCCTGCCTGCAGCATACGTCCTGGAGAACCTGGCTCACAGTTCGAGACCATAATGAAGCTTACGAAACATTCACTCAACTCCAGTGGCCCAGAGATGGCAAAGCCAAATTACAGGCCTCTAGTTCCTGGCTTTTGTGTGTTGGCATTGCTTTTGAATGTGCTAGATGCTGTGGGCAAGAACTGTTCTGGTTTACAGGAAAGCAGGCTTCCAGCCAATTGCTTTTCTTAGTGGATTTTCTAGTAAATCAGTACCTGTATCTGCACTTGTCCCCATTTCAGTGTGACAAGACAAATCATAAGACCTGGGTGCGCCGAGCTATGGTGCAAGCAGGTGGGACTCCGAGGATTTCAGCAGGCTCCCTTCCAGACCTGGCATACCAGACACCAGGCTGGTTACCTATTTCTATGCCAAGTACTAGGCAGCCCAGATCCTCTTCTAGAGCTGACTACACTTAAATTGAAGACATTTCTTTCAGTCTATCCTGACCTAAGCATACAGTAGAGCCCTGCTGCTTTTTGCAGTTAGACTGGGAGTGGTTAGATATTAAACATGCCAGAAGCTGAAGCTAGGCTTGTACCACTGCTTGGAGAATCAGTATTTCCAGCATCTCCAGTCTTAATTCTTAATGTAATTCACTTTCCGCTGCCTTGGATTGCTTCCTTTGCAAGAACACTTGGCTTATTTCTAACAAGCCCTCTGTCTCTCAGTGAAAACAGGCTACGGCTTGGGGCCCTCCCTCTGCTGTGCTTATCCCTGGGGTGCTCCCTGCAAGTGACACACAACTGGTGGCCTGGCAGGGATGTGCGCTGCAGTGTCACAGCCCCAGTAGCACCAGGCAGGCACCAAAACAGAGCCCTACGCCAAATAGGCCATCCTGTCCGCAGCTTCTCTGTATGTGCTGGAAGTGCCTGGGGCAAACGGGACTCTGTCCCCTACAAAGGCAGTCGCAATTGCTGCCTGAAAAAGAAAAGCCCTTTCTTTTTGGCATCTGGATGCCTCTCCCAGTGAGCAGAACCCCAGTGCCGAGGAGCCTGGCAGAAGCTCTACTTCACTCACCAAGCCTGACTCTGGAGTGAGTCAACCCTGTACTGCTGCTCACCCGGACTGGGAGAGGCTTTCGAGACCTCTGCCTTCACTCACTCCTCCTCTTCCTCCTTTTCTCTCCTGTGATTTATAGTGTAAACTCTCCCCCTCAAATGAAGGTCCCCTGTATGCTGGTGGCCTCTGAGCCAGCAGTGACATCCACCCCTGATTTTTCTCAACTGCACCAGAAAGGTGGTGGTGCTTCCCAGAGCTGCTGGTGACTACAGCCCTTCAGGGCAGACACTGTACCTGGCATGGCTATGCCTGTCTCTCCTGCTCTGCTGGCAGCAGCGTGCAGTGGAAGCCAGTGCTCCCAGCCAAGCGATGCTGTGGCAGCCCCTGGGCCAGCCAAGCACTGCCTTGGCTGAGCTGTACCTCAGTGGGAGGCCTTGGTATATGTGGTACAAGATGACAGGGATCTGGGGGAGAACTGAGATGCTTTCACAGAAAGCCCACCCGTCAGCAAACCTCCCAGCCCTGAGACTTTCTTCTGTGCAAATGCCTGACATTTACTAGCATAGTCTGAATTTTGGGCGACAGTATTTTTTCCCCTTTTCTTGCTCCATAGCTCATTGCTGACATTTTAAGAGCAGTGATTCTGATCTCACATGATAAGCTAAATCCAAACCTCCTGAGGCTGCAGCCCAGAGAGCAAGCAGCTATATCTTTCAGCACTTGGAAACTGGGGCTCTGAAATTAGCCTTCTGGGTGCACAAGAGCTGTGCCAAACAATGCAACATCTACAGCATAACCAGGAATCTTCCCATAACTAGTAGCCACCAGCCGGACTGAACACATTGTTCAGACTGCTGTCTCACGAGCAGGGCTTACAGTGATGGATTATGTTTCTGTAAAAAACTGAGGGAGGAGGTAGCAACTGTGACAGTGACTGTGGTTGGTAGGAACTGGTCATAGCTGCAAAGCAGGAGATGGAGGGAGGAGGGGGCTGGAGCTGCATTGTACTGCTTTGTTAGTGCTGACACCACTACAAACCAGAGCTTGGAAGAAATTCGATTTTGTGTTTTCTCCCCCTTCCCACCCTCAACCTACCACATTTCTCATGGAACAAAAATCCTGTTTTTTGCCCAGCTCTACCGCTGGAGCACTAATCCTTTGGCTGTGGTGGTGGATTAAGTCTCGGTCCCTGAGAAAGCTCTTCCAAAGCACAGTGAAGATTTTGTTTGTCGGGGTCTAACCCATGTGGCAGCTTACAGCTGCCATGGTTGTGAAATTGTGCTTTTTCTTCTCTTCTCTTTTCTTTTTTTTAAAGTAGCCCATATGAAGCAAGGAAAGCAGAGCTGTTCAGAGAGACTGTTCTTAATGGTCTGAAAATAAACCCAATATTTTTCTTGGCTTGTAGAGGAAAATGGTTACCTTGATTGCAACTTGGTTCTAACATACATTTCAGACAGTAATGAAGACTGCAGATATGAGGCTTGTACAGGTTCTGTTACACAAAACTTCACAGAGGGTTTCTTTTTTTTCTTCTTTCCTTTCTCTACCCAAAATGCTGCCTGGTATAGCTAAGAACCTTCAATGGCTTCTTGGGAAAAGGAGCTTTGTCTCAGGTGCAAATTTTAAGAGCCACCTTTTATTCTTTGCCATACTGACAAAGGTTAATGAAACAGCTGGCATTTCATCAAGGCCAGCACTGAAAATTAGGGACAGAGCTGCCATTAAAAATAACCAGATGCATGCACTTCTATCCCTGACACACCGGTCTTGAAATATCTCCCTCTTGGGCTGTACAGCTTCCAAGGAATAGCAGGAAATTGCAATTGTTACACTGGCCAGAGAATGGATTTAATTTGTACTGTTTTATCCTCCCCGTTGGAAACTATCCTCTTTTTTCTTCCACGCCAGCTAAAAAGAAAAGGAAAAAGGAAAACAATCCAACAAAACCAACACATTTCTCTATTAAGCCTTCCATGCAGTTGGAGCGTGGCCTACCATGAAGCATGCATGCTTCCTCTACTAGAGGTATGGATTGCTTACATTGTGCAGGCTTTCTTGCAACATATCCATATAGGTCATTCTACTTGCAATATTGCAGCAGTTTAATTAAAGTCAGTTTGAAAGCCACTGGTTAGTTAGTTCAACCAGTACGCAAAGTTGATGCTAGGGGTATGGGTATGTATTTGCTAAAGAAAGGGTTGCTGTCTTATGATGAGAAAGAGCTGGTAAAAGGAGTTAAATGAGTGCTGTCTGGCCATCTGAGGGCAAAGCCAGAAGATTACAGTTAAAACAGTCTGCAAGGGGGGAAATCAAGCTGACTTTTGGATAGAGAGGAGGAAAGAAGCTCTAATACAAGTAACACTTTAAATTGCCCAGCAGCGATTGTCCAAGCAGGGGCTCAGGAGCCCTAGCTGGTTTAGATTAGATCAGCAGGCATCAGTTTCTTACCAAGGCTATCACATTGTGCAAGCGAAGTGAAGGAGCTAGGCAAGTTAAGAGCATGCACACAATGGTGATGTTGCTTCAGCTGAAGGGCAGTCACTTGTTGAGCAACCATAATTTAATTGCATTTCATCACATGCCTGTACAAGAAGGAGGTTTGCATTCATCTAAGTCACCTGTTTTCCTTAAGTAGGTACAATGCTGTCTACGCAGGTGGAACCAGCCTTAGGAAGATAGGTTGCTGGCCTGGGTAGACAACAAAAAGCTGAAGGTTTATCAGGGCTGAGCAACACTAGACACATTTTTTTAAAGGGGAATTTTGTACTCTTGTGACATCACATTGGGAATATATTTGGCCCTGTTAAGACTGGAAAGATGACTGCAGTGATTGAGTTACAGAGGTTTAATGAATTACTGCTCATCAGCTGAACTGTGGTAACTGACTCTGCCTGTTGAATGCACAAAGTACAATGCATTAGCTCAAGGCTAATTGCAAGCAGAGTGAGGCATAATGTGGTTACCCAGAGCAGAAGCTGGCCTGAACCCATAGGCTAAAACCCCTTGCTTTTGGAAAACTACCTAGTAATGTTAATTGCTCCAGCAGGGTGTGTTTAACAGCTTATTTGGCTCCAGAAGTGCAGTGATCCCCAAGCTCACATGAGGACCAAGGGTGGCTGCTAACTTAGAGATGTGCAGTCCTGTTCCAGCCAAGCTCTGAATCCTTATCGACAGCACAGTCCCTACATTGGCACCAGAAACAATTTATTACTGACTCAGGAGGGAGGAATTGTAAAAATGCAGTGAATCGTTAACAGCCAGAACCTGGGAGGTCTAAAGGAGGTCAGCAAGAAGCAGCTCTGCAGTAAGGCCATGAGGAAGCACTGGAGCTGCTTTGCTCCGGCGCTCCCACCCCAAGGTGATCTGGCTGGAAGCAGATTAAAGAAGGCCAAGGAGGCATGGTGAATCACTCCTGTTGGGAGCCATTCCCTCCTGCAGCAGTGACTGTAGCCAAGAGCTGAAGTGACTCATGATTGCTTCAGCTGGTGGTGGGATACAGACAGAGGTAGGCACAGCCCTAATCAATGCCTGTCATAGGTCCAGGCCACATCAGGTCCAAAAGCACTCACAGGGCAGGAGAACTGCAGGCAGCAGCATTGCTGGGGTTGCCACTGCCAACACTGTTGGCTCATTACTTAAACAGTCTTTCTGGCTATCTCTTCTGCCTCCTAAAGCTTCATTCTTTCCTCCCTAGAGAGGAACAGGAGCTTCAAGAAAACCTGCCTCTCCAGCTGCCTTCAGCCCTACCCTGTCAATGTGGAGTGTTGAAAGAGGGAGGACGTGGAAGGGAGAGGGGATCAGAAAGCAGGGGTGAGAAAGTGAAGCAAAGGAGAGAGCAGGACTCGGAGGTGAGAGAGCTATCTGGCAGTGGGGCAGGCCGTGACGCTGGGGTCTGTGGTACTGTTACCCAGCACTGAAATCAGGAAGTGAGGCAGAAAGGAGAGGATGGGTGCGAAGAGAGAGGAGAGCAGGGAGACTGCTATGGCTGCAAGGCAAGGATTCAAGCCTGATTAAGCTGTGCCTAGAGCTCCCCCTCCTCGCAGCGCCACACACACAGGCCATAGCTTACAGCATAGAAGACCACCATGAGGGGCTACGAGCACAGATGGGGGCTCTGGCTGCTGTTCGTGCAATCTCTCTTGAGGGACTCTTAGCTTTACAGGGCCTGCAAAAATGCCCGGAAATCCTGGGCACCTTTGTAACGGTCTGGACAAAATTTCCAGCAGGAATAAAAGGAGCAGAAAAACCTGGTTGCATGGAAGGCCTACACAAAGAACAGTTAATCCTAGGCTTTGTTACCTGTCACAGTGCATTACACCTCCCCACAGCTGACCCCCAGCATGGAGAACAGTTCCTTTGCCCAGCATCAGGACTGCATTTGTGTTCAAATGCTCTTACCAAATGGGAAGCTCTGGAAGGTGGGGCGGAGAGTAGGCAACCATCAAACCCTTTTATAGCAGGTCCCAGAGGATTTTGTTTTCCTGCTATTTTTATGTTTAACAGGATTGAGTTTCACTGCAGGAAATAGTTCTTCTCCTCCCTCCTGACACTCTTCTCTTTTTTACAGCACATCAGAAGAGCAGTCTGCTGTCTGCTGCAGGTTTCCAAGAACCAGACAGTCAAACTGCAAACAGGGCACTTGCTATCTGCAGCCAGGGAAGCAAAGGGAGAGAGGGTTGAGAAGAGATGCCCCTCTCTGCAAATGCTCAAAACATTAGGGTGTATGTGCTGGTGAGACTCACTCTTCCTCATTCCTTTTGACTGGGTTGACATTGTAACTGGGATCTCAGAAGAGCTTTCTGTGAAGCCCCTGGAGACAGGACGTTCATATGCATGGAATTTGGCCTGCCTTCTCTAGTAGAACAATGTCACAGAAGGACCTCAGGGTGCAAGCACAGCAACCTGCACTCAATGAATCTCTTCTGCTTTAGATCACTTGCAGAGCTGGACATTTGCAACAGCACTCAAACATGGGCCTAACTTTGCATTCCTGTTAGAAACGAATTAATTCAATCAGTGCAATGCTCCTAAAACCTTCACATGTGTGCTGTGGTAATACGATGACATAGATTCTTGTACATCAATAAATCTGCACCTTGTCACAGATGCAAAATGGGCAGTTGGCACCCATGCTCTGGGCAAGATGCACTTAAGCCATCAGACTCAAAGCTGGAGTTAAATTCCCAGCCCATCACCTAGGATTTAGAGCAGGGGTCTGGCTAACTAACAACAGCCTGTTAGACACTGTCTACGATATGCTACCTTTTAATCCTCAGAATCCACAGCCCAGCAACAACTGCCTCACTTCTCCCCCATTCTGCTGATACCGATCAATTTCATTCACCAGACACAAACCCACCTTTCCTGCGCTGGGCTTGAAGCAAGGCACAACTCATTTCTCCCCCTTGCCTTGCAGTGACAGTGGAGACAATGCCTCCTTTGTAGGTGCTTCTACATGCCTGGTGGAAAACCTATTGGAGACTAGCATGGTTATATCAATAATCTCCCGTTTATTATTCCTCCTGGCTTGCCATTACGTTTCTAGCATGGGCAATGTTTTCCATTCATCTTTTCTCAGCCAGGTGTTTGCTCATTGGCAGCAGGGGGCTTCAAAAGAGACAAAGCTACAATTGATGGGAAACAGAAGGCTAGGCTGCTGCCGAGACGGGTTCTCCTTGGGGACATTCATAGTAATACAAATGGTTATTACAAAGTATTTCAACAGTGGATCTACACACCTGCTAGAGAAGCCTCGACTTTGCTTTCATTAGACGTGTCTTTCTGATGACCTTTTTGGGCACCTGCTAGTCAAACACTTTTCAGGTTCACATCCTTCCAATGCAGCCAGTCTTGGGTAAATAACTCCTTCCCATTTCACTGAAGACAAAGGCCCAGCTCTTCTGGAGTATGTAGGAGGGCTGTGACTGGAGTGGGACAACCCCCTTAAATTGCAGGGCCCGATATTGTGTTTCTGGCCTACAGCGTGATGCTAGCATGGTTTCAGGCAGATTCAAGCATGGGCTTAAAGTGCAATAGCTCTTATTAGCTCTGTGCACAAAGAATTCCTTGTCTACGGTAGGGGTGTCCAAAGGCAGGGAGTTACTACTTGGGAATGACTTCACGCAGATCAAAGCAGAATCAGGTGCTGGCCTATGGACACATCTGAGCACAGATGTATTCATCATCAGCAGGTAGCGCTATTGAGTACACAAACCAGAGCAAATGCCTAATAATGAACACGCAACACACAACTGCAGAGCAGAATCCATCAGAGACTCATCAGTAAAAACCTGTTCTGAGAAAATTTAGGGAGATATCTGCTCTCGTTGCTTCTATTAGGAGAGCATAGAATAACTAAGTACATGCATTTCCTAGGAGCCCTGCTTGGCATCACAGAGGTTTAAGGATTAAGTTAGGTAAATTTATTGTAATCAACCTCTGATAACTTTCTGCACATCTGCAACATATGGTTACAGTCTGGAAAGACTGAATACCTGACCATATCTGTGATTCAAAGTATGAATTCACTTTGCCTGTGTCAATATCCTTTGTAGGTTTGTACATCCTTTGTACCCTAGAAGGGACCTATGCTTCAGTCAGTGTAAGGAACAATTTCCAAGGAGCTATATTGTCTTATCTCCAGTCACACTACCTTCTGGCTCTGCTAGTTAGTTTGTGAGGATGGACCCAGAGTTAACCTTTAAACAAAATAAGAAAGGGCATGTCAAATTAACCAAGTTCTTGGCTTTTGCTCTGGTGTAGAGCTTCAGAAACACACACACCCTTCACGTTACACATTGTTCTGGGAGACATGGTCTTCTCCCTAGAGCTGGGTACATTTCAGGTGCATGAAACTTGAATGGAGCAGAATCTTCCATTTTCCATTGTCAAATCTCATAGTATGAGTTGCAGCAGTAAAACTGCCAATGTGGCCAGCCTTCTGCAAAATACTTTGGGCTAGAAGACTTCTTGGGAGGTTCTGCTTGTAGAGCCACAGTACCTCCCCTTTTCAGTTGCAGAAGGGCAAGTAAGATGCTTTGCTGGAAAGTGGTGGAAACATGGAGTCCTGAAAACTGAGCAAGACACACAGGACAGACTAAGGAGATCAGATTTGAATTTGCAAAACAAATCCAGCTGGTGGAGGGAAGATGTGAATTAGAGCAGACACAGAGCAAGAGTCCAGCTGGGAAACAGACCACAGCTATCTTGCAGGAAAAGAGAACTTTTCCAGCCCACCCTTCCCCGCACTTTCACGGCAAAGCCTCACAGATTTTGAACTAGAACTGCCCTCTTCCTCCTCCTCCGCACCCACATAGACTGGCTGTCTGGGACATTAGCTCAGCTCTGCTCAGGTCCCACAAGGTTCTCTCTGCCTGCATCTCCCAGGCTCTGGTAACATATCTCTGAGGCATAAGATGAACCCATCACGTTGCGGTTATTCCAGTTCTTTCCTTTTTGTCTGCTTTCTGGAGCCAGCAAGGGCTCCAGGACATGGATCACCTGGCTTGGCTAGGGTCCTCACCAGAGAAAGACTAAAGTCATTGCCGTTCAGACACTGCAAGTCCTGAACTCTCATTAGTAGCGCAACATTGCTGCCTCAGTCACAGGGATTCATTGTGGTAATCCCATGCACAATAAAGAGCTAGCTGCTCAGTAGGATTTGCATCTCATGATCACATGGACAAGCTCCTTCTCTAATCCCTAGGCCCTCTAAAAAAGCTGGAAAGGAGCTGCAGTCAAGCCCTTCGTGTTCCAGCAGGGTCACTCTTTGCCCTGCCTCCCAGAGAAATGGGCACAGCCCAGCAAGTGGTGGGGGTGCCCCCACGCCGGTGATCCAGGAAAGATGCACACATATGGAAAGAGGCCCTGGGAAGAAAGCGAAGAACACTGCAGATCAGAGAAGAAAAAGGAGGGGAAATGCTGCTGCTGGCTAAGGATCTTCATTCAGAAGATATTACTTTGTAAATACAGCTCTTGCTCCTACTATATTTTCTCCCCTTGGCATCACAGAGGAACTATAAATATAGGTACTGATTATGCCAAAGTCTGAGGAAGGTGCTACAGCCTGCCTCAAAATGTGGGCTGGCACCCATGATGTGCAGAACAAGAATGTGCTGTTCTTCTATGCAGGTCTTAACATTTCAAGCCAGACAGAGGGAATGAATGCCCACAAACCACTTTATCATCAGCAGAGACTACTGAGACCTCGTCTACATGCCTGCAGCCCCAGAATGTCTTTCCATGAACATTTCCAACGTGCATACTGCAAAAGAACATTTTTGTCCTTGGAACAGCACCATGGCAGGAGACTGTCACCTAAGGATGGATATCTAGGCTTGGCTCACAGCACTCTCCAACCCTGAGCACAGTTTGTTTTTCTTCTGGGTGCAGGAGAACGTAGGCAGTGAGGGGCTAGATCCTCCAGTTCAACCTTCAGAGTATCTTCACGGCTCAGTGCTACTTGAATCAAATGCCAGCTCTGCTGTGTGACTGAGAACCCCAAGAGGTTTATACAGGCACTTTGGAGCAATTTGGAAGTTTACCACTAAGCAGACCATGGGTAACAACATACATGTAAATACCATGGGCAGAAAAATGGGCTTTTGTGTGTATGTGTGTGTGCAGTAGGTTCACAGTGATAATGCTGTCTGGATTTGCAACTGTCTAGACAATGGGAAAATTAGCATCATGAAACTGGAGAGTTTTCTGAGATGCCCAGCCAAATATCTGGGAAATATTTTTGTAATGGTTCTCCTCAGAGGGAGATATGAGCCTGAGCTGTCCATTAGGGATGCAGTTCTTTTGTTTTGCATTCCGGTGAGGGATAGAGGGGTTTTACTGAGCCTGCTGAGCCTCATCTGCCATGCTTTTCAGCCAGATGCTGGGTGCTACTGTGGAGGAAAATAAGCCCACAGCACAAGCCTGGCAAATGAGCTTTCTGTAGGCTGGAGTTGCTGCTTTTCTGGCATGGAAAAGGAATTTCATCCTGAAAACTGGAGGTTAGGACCTCATGAACAGCGTTTTACATCTGGAGACAAACAGTTGAAGGCCTATGTCTCCCTAGACTGTTTTACAGCCTAAAACAAAGTCCAAAGGATTTCTAGGTTGCAATGTTTAGCTACTGCTCCCTATGGGGTAAAAGCTTGCAGGGAGCAAGACTCATTCTGAGCCTCCAGTCTGGAGCCCTGGGAGCTGTTTTGTTAAGTGATTCACCTTCTCAGAGAGGCACAGGGATCTCTCCTCCTCTCAGCTAGGACAAGAAGATGCAGCAACCAGGATTGAACTTATGAGTAAGGCTGGGAAGTGAGTTGTCTCTGTGGTGTCTGAGAAAGTCCCTCCTCAGAGCTGTAAAGACAGGTTCTACCATGATAGTACTTGCTCTTGTTACATCCCTAGAAGCACTGGTTCAACTGAGCAGAGTTGGTGCCAGTGGGAAGAGGGAGGAAGGCAGGACTTGTCCTTCCTCAGATGACAGGTAAGTGAGGTTCTTACAGCATCTCCATCCAAGCCTGCTGCAGCTGAGCCCTTCTCAGAAAGGCACCAACGTCCACAAGGAGAGAATGCCAGATCCATACCCAGAAGTAGGTTTCCCCTGATTAGGAATTTGCTTCAGTTTTGGTTGTCACTTCCTTGTCCTGACATTTAAATATAAGAAACATGAAAGAAGACAATACATCAACACCTTCCACTGCTTCTCTAAAAACCTTCAAAAAGGGTAGGGGAGATCAGACAACAGGCATCTCATCTTTATAGAGCAAGGATGTTATCTTCCCTTGAAAGGAACGGGCTGTCAATTCATCTAAGGACAGCAGAGTTTAAGTAGTGACTCAATATTATTGATGACTGTTGGCCAGGGAACCTTTGGCTTGGTTTAGCTTGTGGGAAGCCTTGAAAAAGTGCTCTGAGCTTTCAGTGGATGTGTTATAGAAATAAACAGAATAATATTTGCAAGCCCTGTGTAGATTCCAGGAAAATGTGGTGCTCAGGCTGGGGCTTCTCCCCATGAATGGCAGTGGAGGCTCTCTTTCAGTGTCAACAATGACAACCAAAGGTCTGGATGCAAAGCACAGAAGGACTTTTAATGCAGAAGCTGAAGTTGTCATGGGTCAGTTTTACAGAGAACTCACATTTTTTTCTGTGAGGGACTGTGTGATGTTTCTGGATGCTGTTCAGCAACAGTTGAAAGAGTCCTCTGGAAGGAGAGTGCATTGTAGCGTGGGGTTTTGAAAACACACCTGGATAATCTGAAGAAGGAGGTGTCCAATGAGGGATAATTTGCTGTGGGAGATGGTTCTGGAACATGGCCAGAGTCATGCTGATGCTAACAGGAAAGTGCCAAGAGAACCAGTGCTTGTTTGGATATGGGCGGCTTGACTGGCTAAGGCTTGAAGCTGGTACAATGTCCCAGTGCACTCAGCGGAGGAAACTTGAAACAGAAGCCAGAGCAAAGGATAGAGCTAGTGACGTTTTTTGTGCTAAGAAGAGTCCTGTGGCATGGGGACACTGCTGATCCACAGTCAAAAAATAAAGCCTTCAAAATACAGCATGCAAGAAATGACTGGCACACATTACGTTCTCAACCAGGCCTCTGCGTGCCTGATGGGTGTATGGCAAGAACCATACAAGACACTGGGGACAGAAACAGGTCTCCCTCTCCAGCAGGGCACAGCTAAGGCACTCAAAAAACCTGAAAAAGACTGACAGGTCCTGGAGTGTACTGAACATGCGAAGTTGCCTTGTACCAATCCCACCATGTCATCTGGCAGCTATGAAGGAAGTTTATTACAGTTGTGCTGGCCTAGCTGAATTTGTTCTGACTCTCAGAGAGAGCAGAAGCATAAGACAGAGAATATTGGGTCCTTAGAATAACTCTTTTGGAAACTGTATTCCAGATCACTCTCCTGAGGTCAGAAGAACAAGACTATGATGAAACCAGTCATCAAGGGGGTCCAAATGGGTGCACTAAGCTCGTCCACTTTCAGAAGATGGTGAGCACATGGTGCGTGCACTTAAGATGTCTCAAAATCAATAGTTACTTTGGGGAAAAAGCTCTTAGCTCCTTGACTGGCCCTGATTTTTGGTGAGATGCCCCCAGTACAGTGACACATGATGCAGAGCAGCACCCACAGGGCAGCCCAAGTGGCACCCTAAAAGACAACCTGGATGAAGAAGGTAGGCTAGATGCAAAAGCAGGTAAGTACAATCTAACGTTGAATTGGTTTGCAATATTTAGGATTAGTTCAACGGTCCCAAAGCATTATACTTTGCCTAAACTGGCTCAAGTGAAACATTTTATTTGTGTTTTCTTGACAGAAAGATTGAGAAGTTGTTACATCAACAAAGTCTCAGAGAAAGAGGAGACTATGATTAGCCCTATACACTCAGGATTTTAAACAAGGAGGCTTATTTTGCTCTGGAGATGAGTGCAAAAGCAGTAAAGACTCTGTCCCCATTTTATGTCAGAGGAAGATGGTATTTAAATACCTTTCAGATATGTTTGAAAGAATTTCCTACCCATGACAAAATAATGGCACCAGAAAGCTAACATTTTTGTGCGACAGATTCTGTTGTTGTTTGACTGTTCAGAGCTATTTCCTTGCTCCCATCCATCACAGCACTGACTGGCTCATTTTTTCCCCCCTCCAGTTTTTGTAGAACTAATCTTTTAGGTTTCATGGAGTTGATCTTGGCTCATGGCACACACCCCACATCTGTTTTTCTAGGCCTTACCATTTGACTTGGAATGATTGCATTTTAACTTCATCCCCCCACTGCTACCGTCAAGCTTAAAAACAAAACAAAACACTCCCACCACCGTCAAGGCATACCCTATGTCTGTGAAGGCACATGTCCCCTCACCTCCTGGTACTGAATAGTGAGAGGTTACTGTAAGAATTTCAACTGCTTATTTATTATTCTTTAAGATATGCTGAGAGCTGACAACATAAGTTAAGTACAATTATTCTGTATGAGTAAATCTTCAAAGCTCTCCTTTTGGTGCTTACCCAAGATCCTTTGAAAGTATATCATTACAGATAAGCACGCACACTGACCAGTGGGACTTGACATATTCTTAAACTGGGCATGTTGTTTATGCTACCTTTTGAAATCAAGGCCTGATAAACTGCCCATCCCTGCTGTCGGGCAAATTGTCACGGACCTCAAGGAGAGCCTGGCTTTGGATTGAAGACCTCACTAGTGCATGTCCCAAAGTGACCAGTCACTTGCCAGAACCACCAGGTAGAAGGTACTTGGTCTCTCAAGGTTCAGACTTCCCCAAACTGAAACTTTTAGAACTTTTAGACCTCTTTGAAAACCTAAGCCCTTAGCTTCTTAACACCTTCCTGAATTTCAGTTAGGGCAATTGGAAGGGAACAATACTGATTTCAGTAGGACAACTCCTACATTAGAGATAGGATATGCTTCAGCAAAAGCATGTCTCTTGAGTACATAGTCAGACAAGCTCTGCTAAAACTCTGCAGATTCATGACCTTCAGTTAAATTTGGCTAGATATATCTGGAGTGGATACGCTTTCTACCACTCTGCATCTGGTAAGACAGTTAATAAATACTTCTTTCAGCATCATCTTTCCTGTGGTATTTTGCTCATTCTAATTCTGCTACTAGGCAGAACTCAGAAATGCAGGAATGTGAAAGTTAGAGGGGAAGGTTTTGTCTCAAGTGCAAAACACAGTCTGGACTCCAGTACACATTTCCTTGGGTGTGGGAGTCAAAGCCCAGAGGCCAACAGAAAAGATGAAGGCCGTGAGTTAAAGGCAATTCCCAGCTGGGGTAACCACCCTTTCCTGGCCTAACTCTGAGCATTGCAGAGTCCTGACCACCTCTGCTGGGTTAACCCAAGAGCTGGATGGCTACAGAACTGAAATTGTGGCATGTTAAAAAATAAGAAAAAAAATGAAGTGAAATTTTGAATGCTGCTACTTGGTAACTTAATTACCCTGAAGAAAAAATAACAAAGGAAATAGTTTTTCATAGTGGCAAACTAATAGGATTTGGGAAAAAAAAAAAAAGGTAAAGTCTTTAAACTTTTACACAGAGAAAGCTCTCTGATTGCAATTAGGAAATGTTAGCTCAGTCAGGCATGGAGAGTTCTTCCTTGCCAATGTCCAAGTCTTGTTTTGTCTCTGATAATTCCACATTCTGCTTTTAAGAGACAGCTCATGTTTGATGTTAGTGGGTTCAATATATAAGGCTAAATACTGTCCTCGCATATTATCACCCTTTAAAAAAAAAAAAAAAGGCAGGAAGGGAGGGAGAACTTCTTTTTTACTGACAGATTTATTGAAGATAACATACAAGCACCAAGAATGATTATTAACTATGTTTTTCAAACCTCTGGTCAAATTAATTCTCTTACTCAAGCACAAAGGAACAGATTCTCTGAAATATCTTAGCTGTATTTTGATGTGCAAAAAAATGAAGGATCTCCAAAATAACCATTCTTTGCTATGAATGATGCCAGAATATGGCCTGTATCAACATCCAGGGCCAAAGTAATGCCTGCAAGAAACACTGGCATTGATTTCAGCAGAAGCAGGCCCCAGGTTTGTTCTTTCTTGGTTTGTTATGGGAGACATGTCCTTGCTGCAAATACTGTTCAGTGTCTCCACTTTCTCCATTCAGGTTTCCCTGTTCTGCTCCCCATTCTCAGCCCTTACCAATTATAAGCCCAAGAGTCATTTGTGACCATTAAAAGAACAGTGGCAACTGACTGAAACAGTGATATCATGCGTTTCCTGCAACAGTGACTCCACATATACCAATAATAAATGCCACATAACGTGGAATTAATCCCCTCCACCCTCAGTCAAACTCTGCTGACATTAATCCTTACTGATCCAACTCCCCAGCCCACCCCCCAGCAAAAATACCCCAGAAATTTCCTTTGTCATGACTCTAGAAAGAACACAAGAAATCATGTGTATGAGCTGCCACAGAATCAATTTGTGCTTAACCCAGTTCAACACCAGTAAGAAATTAAGGCAGAGGACATCCTCTCTACCGGGGTTTGTGTTGCACACTTCGAGTCGCATGACTTTTGCCATCATGCTTCAGAGATAATTCCAGAACAATACACTGGAAACAAAGTTTGAAAGCTGGAGTGGGAGCAAGGGTCCACTCTTCTTGCTTCTATCCTTGCATCCTTTCTCTGAGCTGCTGGGCTTGCTCTGAGCTCTCCAGCCCATTGCAAGGTGGTAGTGTAATGGAACTATAATGGAACTAATGGTAGTGTAAGGAACTATATTAGTTCGTTATAGCTCCTCACTGTATAAGGAAGCCTGGGGTGAAGAACAATCCATTTCCTAAAGTTATCCCTGGAAGGGGCTGTGTCAAAACAGGGAAAATTATCAGGCAGAATAGCTGCATTTGAACACCTCCCTCTAGATATGTACTTGGCTGCAGCAAGGAAGAATTTGGAGAGATGGCTGTTGGATGGACACTTCGATGCATTTTAGTGCAGGCCTCCTTGGAAGTGAGCACTTCTCACTTAGTCGGCCCAGAATTCCTGGTGTCTCCTTGCAGCAGGTGGCCCTTGAAGTCTAGAGAGCTCCAAGCTACTCTGCTGCTTGTAGTATGGACTGCTCTACTCCATCTTACTTGTTCTCCTTAAGTCCCTTATATTCACTCCCTCTTCCCACCCCCCAACATAAAAACCCTTGAGAAAGTAGGCGCATCTTGGAACAACTAAGAAACCCTAAAGATCCAGACACTGGAAAAAAGCAAGTGGAGAGCACGAGCAACACATTTACAACAGTCACCTGAGTGCAGCACTACACAAAATACCAAGAGGAGGAGTTGAACATTTTAAAAAAAAAACAAAACCCAAAAACCTACAGATGGGCTGCATTAACCACAAAGGAAACACAAGAAGAGTCTGTACCTGGAAGTAATAAAAAAAAATTTGCATAATATGCATGGTGCATTCAGTGCTAGCAGGAGGTGCTGCACAAACAGTTCAACAAACTGAGGACCTCCTTTGTCAATGGGAATGCAAAACCAGAAACCCCCTCCCAAAAGTGGACTGAAAGCACTTAGGGAAGAGGGTGAGTCAGTGTCCCAAGCACAGATACTGCTTCACCTTTCAGACAGTCTACCCAGCTTCCATGTAACCCCTGCACTGTGTGGCACCCGTTTTCAAGATTCCAGAAGTAGATACACAGAGCAAATTCATATGACCCAAACAACTGTGAAAAGTTCTAGCTCCTAAACCTGTGCTGAAATTAGGGCATGCGGGTGCCCCAAGTGGTGGTACAACAACCTATCACACAGCAACACCACAGGCTGGGTCTGAAAGCTGTGTAACTGCAGCGATATAAATATGCTGGTGTAGCAATACCAGTCTTCCTCTCCGCACTAGCACGGAGATTGCCAGCACAGTTTCACTCCAGTTTCTTTCCACCAGTCTATGCTGTATCTCTCACACCTGCTGAGGATGTAATAAATCCCAGCTATTCTCTCCTGCAGGCAGTCAACTGTGGATGGCTTGAGTCAAGAGAAGTTAAACAAAGCCATCTCAAATGAGTCAGACTCCCTCACCTACTGTCTCACCTCTTTTTTCTTCAGAAGATGACATAAGAATGAATCCATCGGTTCAGTGACATATAGGATCACCCAAAGCTACCTCCTCACAAGCTGTTGCCACGTGTAACATCAGGGCACAAACCTTGTTCTTTAGCGTAAGTAATAAAGGCCTGTGTATTTTGGAGCAAGGGAAGTGTGGCTGAAATTCTTCCCTTGCTGACACGCCACAGTGCTAAGCTGTTGTGGCAGGCACCAGAAGCAACAAATGTAAAGTCAAAGGCATTGTAATGTAAGAAAAAGCCTGGAGAAACCCAAACTGAGTTGTCATAATAACATAAGCCAGAATTCATTACCCTTGTAACCAAAAAGAAACTATTGATATGCCAATTTCCACCCATAAATAGCTATAGTTGAGGCTTTGAGTTTAAAAAAAAGTTGAATGACTTACCATATGTTGCACTGGATGGTTTCAGTCGGAAGTCCACAAAGGATCAGTTAGACAGCTATTTCTCCTGTTGAGACAAAAACTAAGAGGTAAAAACTGCCTTGCCAAGCCCAGAAGATAAGCACAAAGACACATTGTTTGAAATCATAGGGGAGCAGAGTGTGCTGGAACACATAAAGAACAAAACAAATACAGACTTTTGGGGTGTTTAGACTACAGCCTGTCTGCCTTTTTCCAAGTTGGGTTGAATGAAAAACAATTTACAGAGAGATCAGGATTATTGCAGACATGCCAGAGAGACTCAGCAGCACAGTGAGTTGTTTAACCTGGGAAGCCAGCTCATTAACAGGTAAAGGTTTCAGGTGTTTAAAAGGCAATGAAGAGATGTAGCTTGAAGAGTGTGGTAGTGAGAAGTTGGCTCACAACTTCCCAACAGCTAGCCTTCGTCTTGCTTTTCCCCCCATCTCACGTGATGATGTCCAAGCCTCTTGGCAAATGGGTCCCACTGCAGTTTCCTGCCTTCATCCTGGACAGCTTCATTCCTGGGGATATGGCAGGGAAGGGCATGGCCAGCAGGAGACATCCCAGGTTCTCCCTGGTCTGTTTCTCTGTCAAGGATTTGCTTTGTTCCTGTGCCCTGAGCACCCCATTTACCACCGGAAATAGGTCTCACATCCAGGTTTTCTAGCCCAGGGAATTACGAGTTTATTGATGGAGGAAGGTGTGTAAGGGGCATGGAGAAACAGCAGAGGGCCTGCAGATACTCCACACTGGTTGCTAAGTAGATCAATCCTGGCGCCCTCCATGGGAGAGGCAGGTTGTCTCAGTCACAGAAGACTCCGCAGCCAGTGATCAACGGCTGCTGTAGCAACGTCTGAGACTCTCAATAACTTCTGCCTTCACATCTCTTCCCCTTTGCCTGCACAGACTGCAGGTTCTGTGGAGCATGGCTTATCTTTTATCTTCTGCACTTGCAGACAGCATTGCTACACTTACACCATGGGTCCTGGTATCGGTCAGCAGAGCAGTAAGGGGAGACATTCCCTTGCTGTAGTTACTCCCGATGTATCCCAGCAATAGACCACTCCAGGACATACCCAGAGTATATTTGCCAAGCTTGTTTAAACAAACACGAGGAAGCTCCATGAGGCAGGTCCTCTGGCTTCCCAGCTCTCAGACAGCTCTGCCTCACCAGCTCCTGAAGGTCCCAACCCAGCAGTTAAAAGGCAGGAGGGGAGCAAACAGCATTTGCTTTGTGTGACGCAGAGGGCTGAGAAAATTTGAAAGACAAATTATTCAAAACAAAAAGCGGTGCAAAAACAGATTAGAAAACTACTGTGCCGTGACTATTAATGAAGCGCTAGAAAATATCAATCACTCCCCAGCCTCTGAAGCTTGCTGCGAGAGAAGAATTAGGAGATTTTATGTTCCAAGTACCAGGAAACCGCAGGGCCCTGGTGCCTAGTTCTCAAAAGAACACTGTTTGAATCGCAGGGAGGAAAGCAGAGTGCTGCAAAGAGAGCCAAAGGCAAGGTTTAAAAATAGCAGCTTTCAGTTTTCTTTTTTCTTCTTCTTAAGAGCCTGGATATAGGATCATGTCAGAGGGTGGATGAAGAGAGCAGACTAGCCCCTGTGGAGAGAGAAGTTTTCCTAAACACAGTACTGCTGCTTGGGGGGGGTTGTGATCTGTACATTTTGCTCTCCAGTTCAGACCACTCAAAGAGCTAGTCTGTCCTGATCCCACTGTCCCCTCAGCCCGAGAGAAGGGCACTTGGGGAGTGAGAAGTGGGCAGCTCAGTTAGCCCATCTGCAAGTGCAGGAGCCAGCACAAACGAGCTAAGCTAAGGGCTGAATGGGTGACCAAGCCTGAACTATTCCCTTCTGGACACGCGCAGGGCCAAATTCCCTTAGCATCAAGGACACTTTTGAAATGCTGTGCAAGGAATGAGATTTACTAATATGTTTGTACTAATGGTCTATGTGTGTGTGTGTGTGCAGGGAGAAATCTTGTCTGGTTGTTGTACTGGTAAATATGCTAAATCAAGAGAAAAGACATCTGATCTCTAATGCTGTTCAAATTTCTCCATGACCTTCAAACAGACTCTGTGCTATACACCATTTAAAAGACCACCAGGCTGGATTCAAAGCACCTACCAAAGCAACTGCAGGTAGAAGTTGGATGTTGGCACCTTAGACAGGCAAAGGAGACAGTACAGTATCTCCTGAAATGGATAGCAAAGCTTTAGGTCATGCAGTAGAAGTACCAGTAATGGTTTTAAGGCAGAAATCGAGCAAGGTCTGCAGAAAGAAATGAGATCTCATGAGAATAGATGGAAAACCAGACATGTCTTTAGGTTGCTGATCTTAGAAGGTAAAGCTCCTTCCTTGCAGGCATGCAGGATGCCCCCTTGCACCTTTGCTTTGTCTGTGGAGAGAGAAGAAAGGCACAGCTTTTGCTCTGAATAAGGCTGTCTGCATCTGACATCGCCCCACAGAAGTCTCTTGTGTGTTATAAGTCATTGCTCAAAGGATGCTCTCAAATCTAGAGAGGAATAATCCATGTAATAAGGACAGCAAGTGCAGGGAGCCATGTGAAACATCCTTCCCCAATTAACAAGCATACACACAAACCCTTTCTCCCAGCCAGCTCGACGACAAAACGGTTAAGTTTTTCACTGTTATAAGCTATAATTCAAATGGAGGGCAGGGAGAAGAGAAATACTGGCTCTGTCACTTGCTTAGTAGTATTACAAAAATCATTTCAACTGCTACCAATGCATTTTGAGAATGACTTCTTGCAAGTTCTTTTTGCCTCCTGTCACTGTTGAGTATTATTCTGGAGGTACAGTGGGTAAGGACTTGTTTCCTGCCCTGTCCAGTGCAGTTTTTGGTCCCTATGCATCCCATACAGCAAGAGACCACCCTGGACAGTATATAAACCAGAGCACTATGCAAGCCATCTTGCAACGCCTGACTCGACTCTCGGACACTTGCCCATGCATTCATTCCTGCAGCTTCACAAACTGGGCAATTATCAGGCACCCAGTCAGAGCCAAATATGATGTGCTGGAAGCTGAACATCCCCAACCCCAAAAAGCTCACCACCCACATATCCTGGGCTGTGCTGTGAGGCCCTGCTATATGGCTGGGCTTTTAGGCTCTAGTGTAGAGAGTGACCAACTCTCACAAGTCACACAGCATTCACAAAACTTCAGATGCAGTTTAAAAACAAAAACCCAGTACTGATAATTATGCTGTCCACATCCTAAAGGTACATTTTAACTTTAAAGGCATGCAGAAAAACCCCAAACATCTGGAATCTGAAGTATTTGCTTGTACAGAAATTTCCACTGAAATGTCATCTGTTCCTGCTATTATTTGAAATAGGTAGCTGACGTAACTAACTGGACACCAGGAACCTGCATGGCACAGAGCTTTTCCAGTCCATGCACAGACTGTCAAGCAGACAACTTCAACAAAGCTGCTTACAAGGAGTTAATTTAAAGAGCTCCACATGTCCTAGAGATGCTTTGAGAGAGACTCAAAGTAACTTGCTCTAGCTTTCCTTCAAAAGGACCAAGCCAGAATTTGGCAAATATAGTGGTGCAGTATCCTCCCTTCCTAGTAAGCTTAAAAGCTTTTATTATGTGAGAAAGTCTTTAAAGCACAATCTCAGTTCCAGTTCATCTGGTCCTCCCACTCCATCTTGCAAGTACAAAAAAAAAAAAAATCCTTCAGCCCCATCTGGCCTGTGATTTTCCCTTGCTGAGCTTTCAGTGGAGATTACTTTGCTGACAAAAACAGTGTACAGATGCCTTCTGAAGCAACAGCAGAAGAACTGTCACTGAACTGCCACTCCAGGGACTTCCTGCACCTATAACAGACACGAGCTGGCTGGGACATGGCAGAACTGCCATCCCGGTAGAGGGAGGAAATTCAGAACAGGAGCAGGACTTCATATAATGATCCTCTTTCTCAAATGTAGACATACCAGCAGATTGGAAAAATAGGTGTTTTTACCTCTGAGAAGAACATACACCAGGGAGCATCAAAAAGGGGTCAAGATGTATCAACCTGACCAACTACACTGAAGTTGCTATGAAGTACAGGCAACATGAAACAGTGCATTGTCTCATTTGTGGCTGGAAAGACAGATTTGCCATATAGATTCTTTTGGAGAACAGTATGGGAGGGCTCAAAGCGATATGCTGTTGCACGTTCATCTCCTATTGCACCCTCCTGGCACAGGTCCCAGGACTTTCATGTGCTTTTCAGCCCTCAGCAGTTGTAAAGTATCCACAAATACTCAAGCCTGGGGACCTTTCTGTTTTTCAGCTGGAAGACTTCAAAAGTTTTCCCAAAGGCTGAAATGAAAAAGCATTTGGATGTTTCCTAGAGAAAATCTTGTTGTTTCCATCCTGCAGGAAGTGCTGATGTTCTAAAGATAAACAACCAACCACACTCATTGAGAAATGCCACAGAACATCTTGGAATTTATCTCAGCCAATGTTTTGACCTCACCACAGTGACCAGCCAGAACTGGCTGGAAAACTCTCAACATTTGGGAAAAATGTGGCACCATTCTACCATCTCCCATCCAAAACGATACATGAACACATTGTACTTCTGGAACGATTCTGGCCCTGGCTGTATATTGGAGCTATAAATGCAGACAGCAGAGGAGAGGGGGACATAAGAGGGACTGTAGTGGAAAGCTGGCAGTAATGACGGATACTACTTTTTCCAGAGTCCAATCTAGGAACAAGCTATGCACAAGGAATGCTGCATCATGCTTACGCTTCCCAGGTACACCCTGGACTGAAATTCTGATGGATTTCTGTACCCGAGTGGTGGCTGCAGAGTGGACTTTCTTGGAGTTTTAGAGACCAGTAGTACAAAGCTACTTCTGAGAGAACAACGCTGTTAAGATACATCATGATACAGCAGTAAGAAACACAATTTCTGGTGCAACTTGAAACATAACAGTTCTCCAACTGNCCGCCGCCCCCATGACCCCCTCCCCAAAACAAGCAAACAAACAAAATAAACCAGACACCCCCAAACCACCAACACCACCTCCTACCACATTCAGTACAAAGCATTTGTGTAACCTAAGAGTTTGTAGGCCCATGGCAAGATGCTGCATGTTTAGAAATTCTGAGGCAGAAAGGAAAAATTCCTTCCAGGAAGTGGCATGCACTTAAGTTTTCCTTGCAACTTCTCCATGCATCTAAATTACAATCAAGGGCTAGATTGAAGTAGCCTTATGTATGCTGACTAGGAATCCTCCCTAAACAATCCTACTGAAGCTACAGACTCTTCTAATATTTCAGGGCTGATCGGACTCCTGCTACCAAACTGCCAGCTTCCTAATATCATCTGTGGCATCTATAAGACAATCTGGAAGAACTGCACATCTCAAATTTCCTTTCTCTGCATTTAGAACCTTATCTAGGACGTTTAAAATAACCTTGTCAAAGAATAAAGTTCTGGTGGAACCATGTTAAGAACAAATTTGCACTGACAGTAAAGACACAGGCATCCAGCAGAGAAAAAGCAATTTGGTCATGTTTTGACACATGAGGGTTCACGTCACGGCCTGGACCCAGGATAACCAGTGGCAAAATCCTTTTCTGCAGGAGGCCCAGTGGTTTGAACCACACTTATGCCAGCAGACACTGGACCCGGTTGTCTTGCCAGCTACCAGTTTCATGCTTTCCTTTATTGTTCATCAGATATCTGAGGCAACAATATCTCATTCACCTCCTGTTTTAAAGAAGAAGTCCCCCTGAGAAGCCTTCAGATGCTGCTCTCTTCCCATTTATGCCTCCAGCTGTTTTAACCTTTGCATTACTAGTTCTGTGCAAATCCAGGTCAACTCTGGAAATAACTTCCTGGCATTTTTAAAAACCTTTCGCTCTGTGATTTTAGGCGGAATTTCGAACCTTTCCAATGAAATTCTTGTGACTGGCCAGGCAGATCACACATATCATCCTGTTTCTGTCCCTGGACTGGATGAGAAGTTCCAGCATAAATTTGCTAGGTGATGTAAACTATGTTTACCACATATACTTGTATTCAGATTAGCTCTCCACTAACAGCAACTCACCAGCAGTAAAGTTGGCTATAAAACTCAATCATCAGGTGGTTTGTGAGCCAAATCTCTCAAACTTTACACAAGCTGGCCTCCTGTTGCCCAGACCTACGGAACAAGACAAAACTACTGCAAAGAGGTCATTTTCTATTATCACTGCACTGAATGGGTTGGATCAACATTAAGGCCCCAGTGTCAGGCATTGCAAGGCAGCCCCTGTCCTCAGGAGTTTAAGATCTAAACCAGACAAAGCAGAGAATAGTCCTGAATTGCCTTTTGTTATGCTGGAATATTTTAGATGAATAAAGCTGCAGGTTTTGGCACACAGTAGCCAGCTCTGAACAATTTGCTTTGTATCCAGACTGCTTGAAAGGTACCAGGGTGAATTCATCCCATTGATTTTTGTTTGGGAAGAATCCCAGGTCTCTGATTTAACTCTCCTTTTTGATTGCATGTTATAAGTGTGCCAGACAAATATCCATCCAAAGGAACAGCATTACCTCTAGCAGATCCTCTGGGAGTTTACATTAACGTCAGTGGTGTTCAGGCACCTTCTGTCCTTGTTCCTCTGCTCATGACCATGTGGCCAGTGTAAACTGAATGAGCAACAACGCTTTACACATGCGCAGGAGCAAGCCTGAGTTACCACAGTTATGACATGATGTCAACATGGCAAAAAACAAAAACAAACAAACAAACAAAAACCGCTCCTGACATGGTCTGGAGCCCTGTAAGCCTCCCCTGAGAACCCAAAACAGTTGCTCATGCCTAATCTCTGCCTCAGTTTTAGCGGGGAATTTCCTCTCTGCACTTCAGGTGGAACAATATTTTAAGCAAAGCTTTTGCAGCCTGATGACTAAAGAGGCAATTTAAGGGAAGGCATCCAGTAGCTGGAAATGAAGCTCCATTACATTATATTAACTATTAAGCTCAGTGTAGTCAGCCAGACAATTGCATACTGAATTAATAATGTTATTTATTCCATTTGGTGGAGTATGGAGGATACTTAATTGTCACAGTATTTTAGATCAGAGCTGGCATCAACAGCTCAGCTCTGAGAGTATTTTATGGAAAACAGAGGTGGATTGAGTAGCTGGAAGTGAAGAGTGTGAATGTGTGAAATGCAGCAGATTTGGTAATAATAAAATTATATGGCCTTGATTCTTCATTTGGCTTCTAATGCTCCAGCAACACTTTGTCTTAGGAAAGCATAACCAAGTCCCCAAAGATAAGTTTGGGTTGGAGCTTGTAAAGGTTCTGGAGGCACAAATGTTTTTTGTCAAAACATTTATTATTTTTAAAGCGAAAAGTCTCTGCTCAACCAAACTAAGAAAGTGTCATGTAGAAACCTGAAGCACTCTTTTTTTTTTTTTTTCCAGCGGAAAAAAAGTAAATAAAGTAATAAAAAGCTCTGAAGATTAAAAATGTTCTGATACAATTGTCTACAAGCAGGTTTTTTTTTTTCTTTTGAATTCGGAATGATGGGCTAATAAAGAAATGTTTGCAGGAAGTTTCAGCAGTAGGAACTCTACCTTTTGAAACAGGTGGATTAAAATATCACAGAACTGCAACCAGGCATCCAAGATATCTCCCTTGTTATTATTCTTTCATTTTTCTGCTTCCTTATTTTGGGGTCTCTAATTGCCATCTCTTACAGCCATCTGAAGTGGCTCCCTAGACATCATGAAAGAGTCAGCACTTTTCCTCGACACTTAACAGAAACAGCCTATCATTACATTTCTCAATCCTAATCACCTCCAATTGCTGTGGGTTCTAAAAATTCAGCCTACTGGAGGAAAAAAACCTGATCTACCATTTCCTGTAACTCTAATTTCCATGCCTTTCATGGAGCAATTTCACTGACCTCACAGGGGCCTATCTGGATTTACACCTGCATAAAAACAAGGCAAAAAAACCTGATCCTTAGTGTGGAATATCAAGTTCATAAATGTGTTTTGTACTTCCATGAACCTCCCCATCTACAAAGGTGAACAGCTGTTGCTATAAATCAGACAGTCTGAACTGGCCATTAGAACTTCATCCAGATGATCCATTTAAAATATACAAAGGCAAGGTTTTGGAAATAAAATCTACCCTGATGTCCTCAGGGACATCTTCTGTTGGAGAAAATCTCACAATTCAAAGCTAAAATTAGCTCACTGTAATGCTTTTTCAGGCGGGCCATGATACTCAAGAGTAACATTGCCTTGAGAAGGCCTGTTAGATGACTTAAGGGATCCTAAACATCTGGCAGTTTAGTACATACTGCATTGGAGACATCTAGCATCTTTTTGAACTTCTCTGTGGGCGTAACTCTGGACTGTTAGCTAGAATGGCTGTATCTGGTCCAGTTCTCATCAACCATTCTCTCTATTTGAGTAGGAAACACTTGCTAAAGTCTGGAAACAGCTGGCAGAGTTGGCTGTAGCTTGCATTAACAAAACAGGTTCTTGTTTCTGACCACAGACTGCCCTTTAAGTTCTGACTGCAATTGCCAAGGGCTCTTCATAGCTTTTAGGATGAGACCACGTCACCCAAGATGTACAAGTTGGCTGTGTTAAGGATTGACTCTTGGAGTATAACACTCACTGTCAGGACAGATAAAGATTTATGAAAAAGCAGATGGGAGCAGGATGAGCCCCATTTTACCAACTGGGAAACTGAGACAGGATGATTAAATTATTGGCCTCATATTACTTCCCAGCCAGAGAAAGAAAAATGTACCTTCCTTTCTCAGGGGCAAGCCAACATGCAAGTCTTAGCTACACACCATTCACAAGCAGTTCAAGTCCAACCAGGACAGGGCTGCTGGACCAAACCTCCTGCTCCTTTTAGTACATAGCACGCATTTTGTGCTCTCATTCGTATAAAGAGCTTAAATGCAGCTCAAAGAGGCAAGATGGTTGGTCAGTCTCACACCAACCACTGCACAGTCACCTATTCCCAAAGTGACAGTCTCCTCTGCCTTCATCAAGGTCACTGCTTAGTCCTGAAAGGTAAAGCCAAGTCAGGTATCACTGTTCCTTTAGGCTTTGTCATTCATCTTTCTAAGGGTACTGGAGTGTCAGCTACAACATGAACATGGAAAAACCAATTAAACACAGACAGAGCTCTACCTTGAGCCTCAAGACAGTCACACACAGTAACAAGCTCAGCTTCTTTTGCTCAATTCCATATGTTCTGAGACCATGAAAAGGAACTTTATGATATGCTGGAAAGGATGAAGTATTAACTATCAAAAACTAGACTGAAGTAAACAAGAGCCTGGATTATTTTTTCTTTTGATACATGCTTATGTAAATTCAAATACACATGCTTAAATGCAACCTTTCTTCAGTTCTAGCAGAGCTTATTAAATCTATTTAAGTGAGACAAGCTAGGCTCCATGTAAAGCCAGGAACTCCCCAGACAGTTTTCCTTCCTACTTAATGCGATACTCTACAATTACACATACCAGAGCCTTTCATTCAAGCACTTTAATTTACAAATACTTTTTACATTTTTTAATGTCCCCATGGGCAAGCAGGCATTAAGAGTCCACTTTATTCAAGAGTAATCAATCGAAGTGTGGAGAGGCAGCCTGTTTTGCTCCAGATCACGCGCTGAAATACTATCAGAGTTTAGGAACCTCCTTTCTTGTCCCCTCTTAGTGGTCACTCAAATACAATTTCCACAATTTAATAGCAGATACATTCTCTGAATGCTGGGCCAAATGCTCCACACAGAGACGTAGAGAACAAACTCAGCAGCAAAAAAGCCATAGGAAGCAAATAGAGACTAACCTTAACCAAAACTGGCCACAATGCAGACACCCATCACTCTTTATTTGGTAAGTTCCCTTACAAAGGGAGCACTGCTCTCTCTCTTACAAATCTGTCAGACATTTCCTCCATGTCTCTTCCCAGAGCCAATTATTTTCTAGGGGAGAGATAGGCATTACTAAAATACATCAACTCAGGTGTGTGTTTTTTCAGATATCATACAGCAAACTGCACAGTTGCATACAACCCTGACTCCTTCAAAAGAACTGCAACCCAATGCTAAAGCACATCTTTTCTTTTTTAACTCGTCAGTTCCATTATTGCTGGAGTTTACAATGCATTTTAAGAACTATGATTTGCCCCTCTCAGGCCCAAAGATGGAGTCTGGTTAAGTCCAGTCTTTACAGCTGGTGGAGCTTAGAGAAAGTAGCCCAGTCTGGTTAGTACCAAGAAATACAGGTTCCAATGGGACTCTTACCAGAGCAAGCCACAGGGCACTAGCTTGTCTTCTGCTGGGACTTCAGATTATCTCTGTCATCCCCTAAACACTCAGAAGCACTTCAGCTATTTATTCCAGGGCTTAAAAGCAATACCTAAGAAGAGACTCCCCTTCAAACTCAAGTTTTTAAAGTAAACAACACATGGCCAAGTACCTTCCACCCAGGAACCAACTCCCATGTGATACCTTTGCTTCACACCTACAGAAGATGCACCCTTGGGGTGGAGCTGAGCAGCCTCCAGCAGGCAGGTGATGCTTTCTTTGCTGGGCTGCAGCCAGGGGCTTCAAGTGACATAGACTTCAAATAAAGGGCAGAAACTGGAGACATCACAGCATGTCCAAACCAACATGTCTGTATTTTTCCATGTGCTCTTTGTAAGTGGAGTGTAATTGTATAGATGAGGAAGACCCTGCCTTCCCTGAGTGTGGAGAACACCTACAACTTTACACTAGAACCAACCATGAGAGGCTGTTCAAGTGACCTCTCTGGAGAGGTCAAATTTAGGTAAATGGGGACAGCTGTGCTGGTTCAGGACTACAGAGCACCAACAACAGCCCCTAGGTATTACAAAATAAATATCTACCTTGTCTTTGCTTGGGCTTTATAGTGAGACAATAACCTAGCTACAGCAAGGACAGAAGATAAAACCCAAGGTGCAAGGGGCAGGTTGTGTCTGTAGGAAGTGATCCAGGCTGCAGAAGTGAAAGCTGGGAGATGAACAGTCCTAGGGATGGCTTGGAGCAAACCTTGCACCAGCATTTATGTTTGCAGGTCTGTTCCTGAAACACTGTGCACAATGTTTTAAGGGGATAAAATGAAAACTGCCATCCCTCCATGTAAATAAAGGGGTATGTCATAAAGCTAACAGATCCTGCTCTTAAGTAGCTCCCAAGAATATGAAGTGACAATGAGGTGCCTAAGAAAATAACTTTCCCACTGCCTGGGAAAAAACACTCCTAGGACAATAACTTTACAGCTGTGATTGACACAGGCTTTGAAAGAAAACAGGGATCTGAAAGACTCTGTGTATGGTCTCGACAAGTAGAACAAAAACAACAAAATAAAACAGGTATTTTTTAAAGGTCTATGTCTTACCTTCAGTTATCAGCTTAAGGATAAGTTGCTGGAATGGTTACAGCCAGCCAGTTGCTCTGTGGGAATCTGATTTGCACCTGGCAAATGCATGGAGCAATGAACTGCTGCTTGTAGCATCCTGCCCACCCAAGGGATCATCCTGGCAGGTCAGGTTCATTGTGGGTTCCCACAAACTGTTCAGGTGCCACTGTCTGGCTGCCCCATCACTGCAAAAGGTGATGTGGACTTTTTTTTTAAATGCCCCCATGGAGAATTTTTACAGTTGCATTGTGCCCAAGAGGTTGGAGCAGAGAAACGTGAACCCGTGACCTCCAAATCTGAAACCCTGGGGCTCCGCATGAGTTTTGCGGTTCATTTACTCTGAAGCAGGATTTGCTGCCAGCTTTGAACCCCCAAGACATCTTACTGCTACACCCCGACAGTCTCCCTTCTGGATACACTGCTTTCTCCTACTAGTTCCCCATCTCTTCCCGTGGGCTTGCGAGAACAAAGAAGCTCATGTTTGGCAACTGCTCCATGCAGAATAATTAAGTATGATCATGGAATCCAGTCCCACTTTCCTGCAGAGGGCCCAGACCACCGGCTTTCTCTTTTACTGAAGGTAAAAACAGTTGCTGCTTTTTAAGAGCAAAGTTCTTACAAAACCAAAGTTATGATGGACAGAGAACAAGCAAGCTCAGTTCATGAAGAAATACAATGGACACTCTTCCCTCTTCATGTCACTCCACTGACTCCAAGGCAACTGTAGCAGCACTGAAGGTGGACTTGTCCATCTGGGGGAAAATAAGGCTTCCCTCAAATCCTATTTTATTTACTCCAGTCAGCTGTGTTGAGCGTATTGATTCAATCAGCTATTTCCTCAACCATAAAACCAGATGTGCGCCGTCATGGCCCATCTACAGGGACTGAATCAATGCCATTTAGAAAATGCAGAATAAAAATAAAAAAATCCCAAGAAAGCTGAGACATGCTGATGTTTGGAGCTCTCAGAGTTTCCTAGGTAAATTGCTTTTCTTTTGAGTCCCATTTATTTTTGTTACCTCCAAAGAAATGCTGTTTTAGCCACATTTCTTGGAAACAGTGTTGAGATCTAATGGGTTGTTACTGATTTGAATTCACAGGAGAGAGGTTGGAGAATAGAGAGAATGTAGTATTATCTTTGCTTCTGGGCATCAGCAACTTCTGCAAGCAATGTGGTGCACTATATGTTATTCTTTGCTGAGGCAATTAATTACCTTGGTCCCCAATGAGAAGAACTATTCCGCTTAAAAAAATACTGCAGCCCTTTGGACTTGGGTTAGCTTCTGGGCATCTGGGTAGATGTGTGAATTAGGGAGGCTGTAGCACTCAGTTTTTCTGTTTCTTCTCAGACCATGTTCTATTGTTTTCCACTGTACTTCTTATAGACACTGTCACCTGAGGTGGTTCCTTTTTGGAAAGAGTCACATGGGAAATGTGGCCTGGCTTCTTCTCAGCTTTGAGTACTGGCTACCAGGTCTCCAGGTCATCTGCTCCCTAAGCGAGTCTAAGGAAGAGAGGAAGGGAAGGATCCCTGAGGGCTATGATAAGTTCTCCATCTGCTGGGTCTTTCCTCCACCATGAAGGTGATACAGGTGGGTTCCACACACCCACTAACACCTGATGAACCTGCCCGTATCTTGCTCTTGCCAGGATGGAGATGCAGGGTGAGCAAACATCAGCACTGCAGAAGACGGGCCACTGCACCTCATCTAAACCTGCAGCTACAAAGAGGAGTCTTTGTACATGAATGGGGTGGAATTTGCTGGCTGCAGAGTGCTTTAAGCAATGTGGCTGTAATATGCTACATGCCAGATTGTAGACATTCCTGGCACAGCTTTCCAGAATGTGAGTAAACCTGGGATATATGTATAAAACACCACACAGCGTGGGCCCTGAGAGGCCTGGAGAGTGCATGGCATTGCCTTTGTACATAGAGCCTGAAGGGATTTCTCCAAGGCCAAGTGTCCCCTTCAGCTCCAGTATCCACAAATGCTAATCAATTCTTTCACTATATTTGAGAAATTATCTCATAATGTCATACCTTTCCAATGCACAGACTCATTTCCAATTGAACTGTCCCTTAACAGCCACCACAAGACGATGTAACTGTGAAAAAAAGACAAATATCATGAGTAGGGGGACAAAAAGAACTTGAGACTGTGTTACTTAGGAAGGCCTGAGTGGGCTGCAGTGTCTCTGAGGTGGTCCATCCTGAGATCCCAGCCACAAGGGCAGAGTCACAAGTGATTCACTACAAAGGGAAGCGTTATTTTAGAAAATGGATAATTCAAATTCAGGAATTACTGAATAGCACTCAGGCAAGCCATATCCTGAAGTCTACCTAAACAGTACGTCCAATGTACATATTAGCGCTATGTCCAGTCCCGTGTCATTTTAACACTGCTTGGAAAAAAACATAGGAGGAGAATATGGCAACACAGGCAGCAAATATTCCAGAAAGATATAGGGTAAACCCCTCTCTAACAGCTGAGCACTCTCAGTCTCTGGGGAATGATTGCTGCCATATAGATGTGAAGTGGTTTCCTCTGGTGCAAGGTGATACTCCAGACCTCACAAGAACCAGTGGGAGTCTTTCTGCTGACGCAATGATAATGCCTTCGTATCACTAAGCACTGCTAATTAAAACCAAAAGCAATAGAATATTTTCCAAAGATGACTTGCTATTTTTCCCCCCTTAAGAGAGTCACTTGAAATCTTTAGAGTGAAGCTCTGTGTGCATGGGGCAAATGCTTAAATTAGTCCAGCTCATGCCCTTGTCATAACTGTCATATTTGCAGATAGGAATAAGTCAGCAGCAACAACAAACTCCGGAAACACATACAGCCAAATGTTGGGTTTAAAAGCTGGAAAATGGCAGGTTCTGTTCTGCTCCTGACTTGTTCTTTACATTGTACTATTTTGCATGTTGCTCTTTCTCTTCCCCAGAGCAGAGAGAAACCAGATCTTAAAACATTCACAATGAATTTTCAAATCAATAACATGTGAGACTTTGTCTAAAAGGTAAAGTTGTTGTAAAAATCAATGTCAGAGAGAATGCTTTGCCAATTCAATTATACTTGTTCTTCTCAAACTAAAAAAAAAAAAAAGAGAAGAGAAACAAAAAAAGGAAAAAGATGAGGGCTTATTTCAAGCCCAATGAATGTTTCTTGGGCTAACATCCCAATTTTGTAATTATTCTCAGGGCTTCTTATGCCAGGTCCTCTCAAGGGGTCATAATTAACTCTAAATAGGGTTACCTGGTTTCAGAATCAATCTCATTTCAAGCAGTGTTTCTGCCTGTGTCCACAATTTTAAAATAATGTCGTGTCCATTAGATGGCATGAAAGCTTCCCAGAAATGGGAATCAGCCGTCAAAACTTAAACACAAGTAAGTGTGATTAGACATGGCAGCTGTCTAGAAAATATTCAGCTATTTCACTGAGTATTGGGCAAAATATGAATGATTGTACCCGTTCCAGTAAGTGCAGAACCAGAAAGGCTCCCATATTACCCTCTGCTTCTCAAGGCAAGTTTCATTTTAAAGCTTGACCCCAAAGAAAAAGAAAACAGTAGATAAAAGTATAAACAGCTGTTCTCCTGCTGGCTTAGCTGGAGACTTCAAGGAGTTTGTGAATCACTCACCCGAAGACATGCTGTATACAGCATCCAGCCAAAATGCTGAATCTGGGCCACCATGGGTAGGACTGCATGGTGCAGCAAAATCCTTTTACAGCTGTGGTATCACAAAGGTGCATGTGGCATAAGATTTTCTCTCCAGACATGATCTCTCTCTGTCCCATACTACCTGGAATGTACCAACCTCTCTCACGCTGCACATGAAATGAAACTATTTTGGGGGCAACAATCATCTTCTTGATCTGCATTTGTGGAGTATAGTCCTGAACTGTGTTTCATGTGCTGGAAGCTGCTTCAATGCCAAATAATACAGGCAGAATCATAAGAGTTCCAGTCTCTGATCTGGACTTGCATTTTTGGCCTTAGTGTGGACATGTCACCTCTGTGCCCTGTGTATAGGAAATACATGTCTGTCTGGCAGGGCTGATGTTGGAGTCTTTCTGCGGTGCCGAGCCTGGAGATCCTTTAACTGTAAAGGTGCAATAGGCCCAAATGCACGAGACTGAACACTGTCCCAGATTAATGCATACCCTGATGTGCACTACATGCAGTTTAATTCCAGATGCTTCTTCCTCCACCAGAACGAAGACATGGGAATGTCCTTGTATCCAAGTACAAAGCTTGCCACATCCCAGACCTTGTCAATAGACTGTCAATAATCTTCCTACAGCTGAAAGAACATGACTAGGAAGTAAATATCAACACCGGTAATTCAGGTGCAAAGCCAAACTCTGAATGACCCTAGCCTCTCTCATATGACAGAAATCTCTTATAAATATACATCAAATACAAAAGCAGTTACGGAAACACCCTGGAAATCTGTACTTGGTTATCTTGAAACTAAAACATGTCAGGAATTTCGGTAAGTTTTTGCTTAAAGACTATCATTATTGGCACTTGATCAGATACAGATAAGTTAGATTTCCAGCTTGTAAAGAGAATAATGCAAAAGGAATTGGAATAGATTAATTTCATATGTGTCATTTCAGGACAGGTAGTTTTTTAAAGCACTAAAGCAACAGTAATATCAATCTGTGTTATAATGGAGCTGTAATTTGTAGGAAAAGTTTTAAAGCTTCTAGTTCATGAACTTTTGCAATATTTAACAGTTTTGGTTTTTTTTTCAGTATGGTGTCAAGTGAGTAAGATTCAGAAGCTGTTGAACATGTATTTATTACTGTTTTTACCAAATCCTTGATTACATTCCTTGGTTTGTCCCTCACCAGGACAATGGAGCTCAAAGGTATATTTTGTGACTTTTTAAAAGTCACATTTCTAATTACGTTTTCCTTATATGCCAGTGTAATACCAATCCCAAACACAACTGTGGTTTGTCTGTGCTCTCCATAGAGTACCTGAACTAAAGAGTTTACTATTGCAACAGACAAAAAGACAAAAAGCAGAAGCACTCCTTGCATTTCACATGGGGAAGCATGACAGGGACATTCAATGGTTTATCCAAGACCCTGTGGTACCTCTGGGAAAGGGAGGCATATAACCTTTAAATCCCTTGAGCTTTGACCCACATCCTTAAACATGTCATCCTTTGCACAAGAATGATACAAGTGGGTCTCCTTGGAGGATGAGTGATTGTTCACTGCAGACATTCCTGACACCAGCTATCCTATCACTGTATAGTTTCATGGCTGTCTTGCAGGTGATGTATATTACATATGAAGCTGCTGGTCATTTTCCTGCTGTGGAAGAGGACAGCAACTGTGAGCAAGAAGTAGAAATAGGGAAGTGGATAACTGCACATAACCATGAAAAATAGCAGTTGAGCACCGTAGTTTCCAGAGGAGGGTATGAAGGGCATGGGAGCATGTTTTGAAAGGATATGGCTATTTCGAGTAACTGCATCTAAGATTCTAGGACCAACCCATTTGTGATTGTTTCTTCCTAGAGGAATCATTTCAGGGAAAAACTGTGCTCATTACTGATGCCTTATGGACTGACACAAGTCAGTCTCCCTCCAGTACCTCATTTTCCCATACTGAAGATGCAGTGCTAATACACTGCTCACTGGGATACTGAAGACAAGTGATGTTGATAAAGAACTTTGAAATCTGCATTTCTAGGGAATGGGGTTATATCACCAGGATTTATGA
Organism: Chauna torquata; assembly: GCA_013399475.1. Lineage (NCBI taxonomy): Eukaryota > Metazoa > Chordata > Aves > Anseriformes > Anhimidae > Chauna > Chauna torquata. The sequence goes on along the minus strand of VXAL01004057.1, from coordinate 94,008 downwards.
TGAAAATCTCAGTAGGCAGAGCACATTGCAGGACACAAACCTCAAAATATCCCCATCAAGCCTCCTTTTCTCCAAAGATCTCTGCTAACACTGCAGAAGCAATAAAATACTTTAAACATACTGCATGGACAATAAATAAAGCCAACTGTCAAAGTACAGACCAACAGATCAGCTGGAAACACTCCAAAAAATATCACAGTGCTTTTAAGCTATTGCCTTTTCTGTTAAAAAGGTATCATATCTGGTCTTTTACCTAAAACATTGCTAGACAAGAAGGAAGAGATATTAAAACTCCTGCAGACTTTAAAGTATTAGAACACTCTGTAGTTTTATTGGGGAAGAAATACACAATGGGGAGAGAATATCCTTGTAGTATCTTTTCACAAATTAACTGGCAGCCCTGAAAGCTATTTCCTTCCAAAAGCCTGGACTGATGTTACATTGGATCTCATGAAAATAGCCATAAAGTCTGATTTACCAAAATGACTCCAACAGCTTTAAGCCTCAATGAATAAGAGAGAACCCTAAAAGTAGTTTTAGAGTCTATAAAATCAAAACAAAGTTTGATATAAATATGGTTTTGCTGGTTAAAATGAAAATATTGAATTTTGTATTAGGAAAACACGGATAATAGACTGGCTAGGGAAAATCTGTTTGAAGACAATGAACTTCGTGGATATCAGTATGAAAGGCAAGCTTTCTTATAGTATAATCTCATTCTTACTGATTGTCAGAAAACTGACAAGCTCCTTGCACAAGGTGATGGAGAAATCCTGTTGGGACCTGGCTGTGGATACTGGGTCTTGGTTTACTCTTGTGACTTGTTTTAACTGAGTTGCTCCTGCATGGTGGTGATATTTCCTCTCCTCAGACACCCCTGTGAGCCAGACTGTGCTGCCATTTTTACTCTACAGGTGGGGAGCAAAGCCAGACAGGAGTAATGCGCCAGACTTCTAACTGCACTTGCTTATGGAAATTAAATATTTGTTGAAACAGCTCAAACATGCCCATACAGGGCTTGATTTCCTTCCAGCCCACTCTGCTGGGAGTCTACTAAATAGTATAAAACACAATGCCTGAATGTTATGATGAAAGGTCACAACCACCTGCTGCAGAATATGCCAGCTACTGTGATCCTGCTGGCTTTCCTGTGCTCATCCTCACTGTGACTGTCTGGAGATGTCAGCAAACCACATGGAACAGCTGCAATTTACTCTGGCCTCGAGACTGTGAATGATACAGCTTGTAAAATGTAACAATAAGGATGCCATTGATATCTGTTCCAGTCCATTCATATGTTAACAACCACACCACATGGGAAGGTGTCCTGAACGCCTAGCAAATGGCTTCCATATAATTTTGGGGACGAATCTGGCCTTTCAGGTTAGTCCCTGTAAATTCTGAAGACAACTAATATATTAGGGCGTTTCTGCCAAAGGAGCTCCGCCTCTGCTGTATATGAAACTTGCTGAAACTTTTAGACAGTCCCTTGAAGATTTTCTGAACTGTGTCTTTAAACACTCCCCGCCCATCCAAGACAAAGCCGTGTCACTCTCCTGGTGGTGATGGTGCTTACAGTCCTTAAAAGAGACTGTCCAGAGGTGCACTTTCTCAAGGCAAATCTGCACTGTTTCTTACTTGTACATTTCTCTTTTAGTTTATGTTTGAACACAGACTTGGGATAAGTCCAAGAGCTCCTTCAGTCATCCCATGCTCCAGTCTTACCCACAAACTTAAGAGATGCAGAGCATCCACATGCTGGTTGTATTCCTGTGTGGCAGACCCCTGCGCAAGATTGCAGGCTCCCAGAAAATGGAGGTTTGTAGGTGCACATTCTGCCAACAAAGTGAGCAACCTTTAAAAATACAGGCTTTCAAATATGATTAAAAGGCCAGGTAGTCTCTAAGCCAGAAGAGAATAATCTCTCTGTCTCTGTGAAGTCCCTTCCTTTCCAGCGGCTGTACTGGCTGTTGCGGCCAAGCCAGAATGAAAGATGCTTTGCATGACTTTCAGTATTTACTCTCACAGGAAGCACAGTATCCTGTCTGGCTGTTGGTATGCTCACCACCTGATTCCAGCATGCTCCAAACAGCAAAGTCTTTTTACACAACTGGAATGTACTGCAGTTCAAATGCCGGGAAAAAAATAAGCAAGAAGGGCTGCTCTATTGATTTGGTAGGTCAACTATTTGCTTAAGAGCTAGCATTGAATCAGGCTCCTTCTGTTGCAGCCAGCAGAGAGGCATGGCACTGTGTGTCTGTGCCCTTAGCGACTAATGCAGTGGGGACTCCCAGAGACCTCATAGTACTGGGGATCCTCCATGCTACAGTCTTCAGCCATTTGTGAGGGTGGCAGGGGCCAGGTCAAGACTGTGAAAGGGAGTTAAGGTCTGCCTTACTCTGTAGGGCAACAGATAGTTAGCATGTGTCCAAAAATGGTCCTTCCAACCCACATTTCTGTGATTCTGTGGTGTGACTTCACCAGTAACAAAGAGTGATTCTATGATCTTTGCATTTGGTACTGGTGCATTTGGTGGTGTACAGTGCCAGGGCCCGCGCCCACTATTCTGAATATGTTGATAGACTGGAAAGGATTCAGACAGGAGCCATGAGATGAGTTAAAAGCTTGCAAAATAGCTTTTGAGCTGAAGCATCTAAGACTGCAACTTATTCTTCCTGTTACAGAGTGATCTTATATTCTGTTGAAGTAGAAATACAGGGAACAAAGCTGATCATAGGCTTTTCATTCTGGCAGACAAGAGGTATGATGAGATTTGGTGGCTGGGGGCTGAAACGAAAATTTCTAACAACTGGAGCAATTTAGTAAGGTAGCAATCAACTCTTCACTACTGGTAACCTCTGAAGCAAGATTGGACTCCTTTCTCAAACACATATTCAGTTCAAAATACATCAATCTGGAATTGATTTTTATTGCTACAGTCTGTGTTATACAGAAGACAAGAACTGATGACATCATAGATTCTCTCTTTATGCTTCTAGAAAATTAGGAATCTTCCTAGAAATCTGGGAAACCTCTGATCCCTCTTTTTACAAATATTCATTGACTTTAAGATACATGTTACTAGATCTGCCCAACTGACCTGAAACTTACAGCTCAACCACAAGTAATGTCTCCCGGGGAGGTGGTTCATTGCTGAACCCATGCAATTCTTCCCCCTCTAACTCAACCTGCATTTTTGGAGTTGAATAAACTTAGGGAAAGTTCACAGGTAACATGTGATCTGTAATTTCATACAATAGCTAGCTGTAAACCCTCTGCCTGTGTTGATTCAGAAACCAAAAAAACCCCCAAGATACATTTCTTAAAAATCGATTAAAAAACCCCTCCTAACAGCACACAAATGAACAATCTCAGGTTGCACATAACACAAAACCAACTCCATTCCTAATAAGCATAGCAATGTAAACACAGCTACAGACATTGTTTTCTAATGAGGAGAATGTACCATGGGAAGTTTACAGACCCCTGTGGAAATGCATGGACATTTGGTTGCCTAGCAAATGATGGAAACTGAAAGCCGTCTCAGCTAGGACATTTATAATTAGGCTGGCAGGAGTCGAAATAAAAGCTCTAGGAGCAAACACAGGGAACAATCCCACATTGACCCAGGAAAGGCCAAGACAGTGCTAAAGGGAGGTATGTAGAGGTATGCCTTACCAATAATTTTTATTTGAATATTAGCTTACCACAACTGTGTGTGTGAACAGCTGAATTCAAACCGCCTGTAAGAAGAACTCGGTGGGAGTGCCCACCCATGGAAGCTGCTGTGTGGCCTGGTCTCCATGGTACATGTTCTCCGTGTTTGATACTTGGCAGGGCCTGGGAGCTTCTCTCCTTCAGGGCAGGATATTGCTGGGCAGACACCATGTTTATGAGAGACCAGAGTCCAGTCTGCTCCAGTGTGAGGCAGCAGCTCCTGTGTGTGCAAAAAATCAACGAGAGGCTCATTGGACATGTGGAGGTGAAAGCAAAGACAGATGCACATGGCACAGCACCTACAGAATGTGTTTCCTGGTGGCTGGGTAGCAAAATGCTTTGGCCAGCTGGATTTATGAGCCTGCACCATTTGTGACCATGATCTGGGTCTCGGAAAGGAGAACCTCCTGGGGTCTCGGGCGCAGCTGTGTCTGAGAACTAGCTCATACCAGTCCCTCAACCCTGCCTTTGCTGCGAGCTATGGAAAGCAAGTTCCTACACTGTTAGCTTTTGTGTTTCAATAAACAAAGGAATCTAAATGGACATTTTAATTTTTACTGCCACTGGGGCTAGCTCCAAACTACACACTCTGTAGTTTTGTTTTTGTTGGTGTCACAAGGAAACTGTCCCCTTTTGTACACAGCAGTTCTACTTCCAAATTTTCATACCTTCATGCTGATGGTGGTTTCATTCTCTCAGAAAGGGGAGATAACAAAGCCTGGTGCAAAGAAACAACATGTTTTCCTTCAGGTTAAGTGGCCAAATAGATGTGGGAAAATGTATCATTCCCTTGCTTGTGAAAGGAACAGTTTTCTCCAGCATCATCCTCCATTGTGGTATTGGTTACCACAGAACAAACCTTTTCAATCCCAAATACAACAAAGATGTACATCAGACAAAACTACCTCCAGACTATGCTGTCTTCACACAACATTCCTTCACCCTGGAAAAGCAGGAGGAAACCTGCCTATACGGCAAGCCAATCTCACACAGCACTACTGCAAGCATTTCCTGCCTTTCTAGTTTCCCCCTCCATGCTCCTACAACCGAAGGGTTTCACCTCATTGTGCCTAGGTTTGAGAGGGGAGAGGAGTGTAAAGTTGCTGGGATTTAAAGGTTGCTCCGATTTACAGGAGCTCTTAGTGCCCTGTTACATGACTTCAGCTACGTGAATCCTGGATGTAACTTGAAGAGAATTTGTTTTTAATCTGAAACCTTGAATTTTGTGTGTGCGGGGGGGGAAAAAAAACCCAGCATTTTCAGGTTGTTTTTTATGATGAGGTGGTTGGAATGTAGGTGAAATTAACTCCATAATCATTAGCCATTTCTGCTTTTGGTCGAACAATTTCTACACCTAGTGGGTGGTGTTTGCAGCACTTCTAATCCCTCTTTAAGAGAGATTTCAGATCAGCAGTTTTCAACCCTCCAGAAGTTTCTTTTTTCCAGTGCAAATGCAAAGCTTTAAATTGTGAGCTTTAACCTGCTGACACTACCTCTCTTACCCATCATAGACCTTCAGCAATAGTCCACTGCCCTCTACTTTTCTACAGAGCACTAGGTCACAGCTGCTGCTCATATAACTGGCCACATTTGTGTCACTCAGCACCAGCATTTCTGCACAGCTAGAAATTTTGCCTGCCTTTATTTTAACACAGAAATATAAGGTGTGGTGGAGCAGGGGGATGGGATGTTTGCAACGGCTCTAATCTGCGAAGATGGTTTCCAGCTGCATTTCACATATGATTTGGGGTTTGGATGAAGTTTTGACAGAATTTCGCCATGAATTATGCAAGAGGCTGCTGGAACGCTGCAAGTACACAGAGGCACAAAGAGACTTGTTCAGGCAGCACTCAGACAACACACTGCCATCTGACACATGAACCAAATCAAAGCCCACTCCAAAAGGCAGATAGTCTTACACTAGGGAGGGAAAGGGAGCAGTGGACCCCCAGTGCTGTGGGGTGCTGAAGTGGAGACAGGCAGGCTGCCTGCAATGAGGTGCTGCAATGCAGCACTAGATGGTGCTGTATTTTAGAAATAACTTTGCCTTGTGGGTCCTTTGATATCGGATGTGGGCTCAAAGATGTGGCAAACACACACAGATGCTCCTTTTAAGACACTTTGCTCCTCTCTCCAAGGAAAGTATAGACTTTGCTTGCTGTCTATTTATAGCATAGGATTTAACATGGATTATTGACTTCACAACTGCTGAGTGCCCAGTTAAACTCTCCAAGTGCTGTTGGTTTCCTTTAGGTGGGTGAAGGAAACTTCAGGGCACCATGGAAAGAGTGCCAGGAACAATGCTGTGTACCCATCTCTGCTCTTCTCTGACTTAGCGTCTTCGTTCTGATTTAAGCTGGTGACAGTCTCCAGAAGCCCAGCAGCAAAACCGTTCTCCCTCAACAGAAGCTCAGAGCTGGTGTTTGACTGCCAGGTAAGCTGGAACTGGGTAGCATTGGGCACGTGGCTGGTGCCAGGAATGTCCTCAATGGCGCCATTAGAGCAGCATCCTTCCTAGGTTTGCCACTTTGCCACAGGCTGCATGATGTGAGGTGCTGGGACCTCACATGTCCCTGCTGGAAGCAACATCACTTGCTGGGGTACAGATGTTCAGAGGTGACAGGGAAGTAAAGGGCACCCAGGTAAAGGGGAGGCAGAAACCTTTGAAATTAGTGGCCTAAAAAGTCAGATGTGAAAGGAGACAGGCTGCCTCCTATTGCTGTTTCTAACTGTGCTTGTGCTGGGTCTGTCTGGTGCATTTCTAAAGATGCTGGGCACATACTCAAAGCTGGCCAATTACTCTCACTCAGCCACTCCAGCAGGCATAGCAGGTACTCAGCCGTTGGCCGGATCCAGGCGAGGCTGCAACGGGCAAAGCCTTCCAGGAGCTCTCTCTGGGATAGGGAAGACTCTGAGACACCTGCTTATTCCAGTCAGCTGTCCAAGGAGGCAGATGAACTCCCTTCCCTTCTAACTCCAGAGGTTGCTTTGATTCCAGGCGCAAGTGAGTTTGGTTTCCTGGCCACAAACAGGGCAGTCCAAGCCAGGAAAGGGTAATTAATGTCAGAAAAGATCAGGGATGCAGTGCAGTAGAGCTCACTTGGCAAGAATGTAAAGGAGGGAGGGGGAGATGTCTTTCAGAGAATCTACAAGATGCCAAACCAGCTGTACAGAAGGCTGGGCCAGGATGTTAACCTAGGATCCAGTCTCTTCAAGGGGTCATTCAACTTTCTCTACAGTGCATCAGCAGTCCAGACAGTTTCTCAGAAGGTACGGATGGGGCAAACTTTTTTTTTCTTTTAAAGGAGAAGGTAGTTCTACATTGAGGTAGTTCTAGAGGGGAAGCACGAGCCTGTACGGAAGGCCATGTAGGATGGAGATTGGCATAACCAGGGTGTCTGCAGAGATGCTCAACAGCTGAGTGAGAAGAGGCCTACCTCTGGCTGGGTGCTGAGCAGCCTGTCCTACCATAAAGCATGGCACGGTTTAGTTTGGCAACAGAGGTGGTGTCTGGCTGCCAGGGCCTTGGAGGGGAGTTGGGAGCCGAGGAAGCACTGTTCCAATGGGCTGATGCACTCATGCTTGAGGTTGGTTTTACTCAGAGTCAGCAGTTAAACAGAGAGGGAAGGTTTGTGATCACATTTGCTTCATAGTTTGCAAAAATCCACCATTTTCAGGGAGTCAGAAAGGATGGGGTCTCCCACTGCAGATAAAACTCAGCTATGGGATGTGCTGTGCTCTAATCCCAAGAAAAGTTTGGTAGCTAAATGAAATGAAGCCATTCTAGGATGTGCCTAGGAGCCCTCCAAGATACATCCTTATGCTGTGGGAATTAGCACTCCATAGCAGACTCCAGTGTCCTCAGCAAGGAGGCTCCTCTTATCTCCAGGTCCCTGTGCATCTCTGATAGGACAAAGGATGCCAGTCCCAAGGGCTATATATAAATTGTAGTAGGGGTAAGCAGAAAGAAAGAGAAGGTTGCCTACAGCAGGCAGCAGGGCAACAGAATGTCTTGTCATACCCAAGGATGCTACTCTGAGAGCTCAAGACAGGTTGAAGGAAGTAGCGTTATTCCACTCACTGGGGAAAAACGCTGGAAGGGGCTGGCATCTCTCCCAGACTGGAGTGAGTGGTGCTGCAAACAGCCCAGGAAAAACAAAACACGCTTCCCTTTTATAAGGAAGAGTGGCCAAACTGGGACTCACAGCCTTGGCTCTGAGTCCATCTGCAAAGTGTCTGCCACAGTCTGCTCTCACCACCATGGGTTGTGCGGGCAGGAGGCCACTGTTGGTCAGAGCTTATGGCAACAGGACGAAACTCTTCAAACCTCTCCCTATCCTGTTCACAACTAATTCTGACAGGTAGTAGGAATCAGAGCCCTACAGCACTCTAATCTTTGTCTTCCCCTCACTCATCTGTCAAACAAATGGGCAGAGGTACACCAGGCCACAGTCTCCCATTTCTCTTCATCCCAGCCTCACGCTGTTCTGTTTAGTTCACCTGGCTGTCAGCTCACATTTTGTCTTTGTTACTTTGGCTGTACCAAACATAGTATTTTTGCAGGGGATTCACTGCATTTCAGCATGTTCTCTATAGACAAGACCCGACTTCTATCTCTAATTATGATTAATTCTGTGGCAAGGAGATCAGATCCGTAGGAACTCTCAACAGAAAATCTGTCACTGGAAGGCACTAGGGGCCACTCCCACTGCAGATAACTTTGGGGAAAAAGTGTTTAAGGTTGCTACTGCAAGCTTCAGTGCTGGAGGAAAAAGGTCTTGAAGCTAAACTGCAATAGCCCACAACTTGGAGAGAGACTGGCTAAGGCTGCCACACTGGGGTGCCTGATGTCTTCCAAGATTATCCCCTCAGAAAGTCAAGCTAATACAGCCCACTGGCTGGCTGCGCAGTGATTTTAGATCTCATAGCAGGAGAACTGATGACCAGGGGATACTTTTAAGCAGAACAGAGAGTTAAAAATCCTGCTTTCAATTAATTGCATCACCAGGGAACTGGAGGGCAATTTGGATTAAACCATTAAGACTCTTTCAATCAGTTCCCAGGGGAAGATCCAAGAGTGGAGAATCCAGCCAGGAATGGTAAAGAGGGGAATGAGAGAAACATGGGGAGGGTTGTGAGGAGAGACTGCCATACATCTGCCCTGCATAAAACTGTGGGTTCACACTCATCTGGAGCCTGCCACTGCCAGCAGTAGGGATGTGGGGAGTTTGAGGCAGCTGACATGAAACCTGTTGTGTACAGATAAGGGGGTTGTTACAGAGTGATCTATTGCTTGCTGACCTGCCTGGAGATCCCTCAGCAAAAGAAATAGAGTGATGCCCTGCTACCCTCATATACCCGGTTTGTGTGTGGCCCGGTTTCTGACTACTCATAAAGTAGCCTCTGTTTTAGAGGATTCAACTTCTCAGTCTCTCCATGGGCAAAGCCAGGATTTTTTTGGGTTCACGCCTGCTGCTGTCTTTGGGATCTGCCTTATTGCTCCTTCTTGAATTAGAAAGTATGCACTACTGGCAGCTAGAAGCACAGTCTCCTCTCCCCACATAATGCCAAAGACTCATTTCTTCTCTTCAAGTTTAAATAAAGCTCTACTGTTTTGAAGTGTTATAAAGGGCTGGCTTTTGTTCTGTAACTACTGATCAGAGCCTTGCAGCTCCAGGCCATCAGGCCACCACTCAGCTCCTCTGCACCACACGGCCAGGCCAGCTGCCCCTGGCTGGACAGGGGAAGCATCTGTCTCACTCCGACTTGTATGCCCAAATAACCAGACTAAGAAATTCACTGGATTCCCTGTCGGAAATCAGCCTAGAAATTGGGGGTGAGGCCAGTGCTTTTTCTGTCCCCAGCTCAAGTTCCCGAAGGTACAGCATAAATACCTCACTCTGGCTGTGATATGGCAGCGTTTTTGGCAGAAACGTGGAGGCTAGAGACTCTGGGCTCTAGTAGTGTTTTCAGGCCTTAAAGCAGCCATCTTATGCACAGAAAACAAAGGCAGATGAGCAGAGACAAAAAATTAGGTTTGATGAAACAAAGGTAGTTTGTTCACAGTATATAAACAAGTGGCCCAGTCCAGACTATACCCAGAGCTATGGCTAGCAGCAAGTAGAACAAATCTATCCAAGTTCAATTTACTAAAATAACATCCCCCCTAAAAGTAACTGGAAATCCTCTGTATCTGCATTTTAGTTGTGTCATTTCTCTGCCTTTAAAAGTCAATGAATGCCAGATGTCCCTGATTTTTCTTTCCAGCAAACAGGTATTGTGCCCAAACCATCCCTTTTAAATTAGACACAATTTGCTGCAAAGTTAGTTTTGTAAAAGTGAGAAGGGGGCAAAGGGGAAGGGACAAGCAAAACCCAAGAACTGCCAGCATACATCATGTGCAAAATGACTCTGAAGGAAATGGGGGACATGCAGCAGCTGTCATGGCAAACAGCAACAGATTGAGAGCATGGCATAAAGAAGCATGGAGCTCTAATGAGCAGGAAGAGCAAAGCCAGAGCCACAGTTTTATCCTGTGTTGATATTCTACAGGAAAAATGATCACAGAGAACATTTATTGCCCCTCCTAACAAGATCAAACAATAACAAAGCTACACATGTTATTTACTGCAATGTTCGCCTATTGCATAAGCAGAAATGCCTGCTGCCTGGATCCTTGCTGCCTGCTGAGGTCCTTTCTCTCAGGCTGTCTGTATACTAGGGAGGTGGGTTGAGAAGACCCCCAAATCAGTGTTTGTGTGAAAGAGATACTGATGCCAGGGAAGGGCACACATATGCGGGTTGCACTGGGCATCAGCTTAATTACAGTATGGACAGACACGTAACAAAATCCAATCCATCATGTTGCTACCCTTGCCCATAGCCCCTGCACAGCTCGTATACCCTGTGAGACACTTGTGATGAACAGCGCACAATTTGTATAAGGCAGCTTAACCCAAAGTGGGCTGTCATGCCCAGTAGGCTCAGTTTTATATTGGAGTGACTGTCTAGCATGTCTTCTTAAAGTCCCTGAAGGCTTAACGTTCATAAGGCCTTTTGCATAGAGGCTGAATCCCATCCATTTATGTAGTAAGCCTTGGATAGAGGAATATGTGCTTATAATGCAGAGAAATAGACGATACAGAGAAGAAGGCAGAAAGATGTGAGATGCACAAAGAATGGCAGAGAGGATCTGGAGTATCTGGGCTGGATAATGAGACTCCAGAACTGCAGGGAGCAGTGGTGTGAAGTCTTCTGCTCAGACAGAAGAGACACACAGACGAGCAAGTCACTGCTCCTGTACTTGGCGGCTTCATGCCCCAGCACTCACAGCTGCAGCACGTGCTCTTGTTGTATGAGTTTTCCAGAGTGCTCTCCCTCAGCACACTCACTGGAAATGGCACCTGTTCAGCAGTCTTCCTATGGAGAGCAATAGGCTGGTTATTGCCCACTTGCTCACACTGTGCCCCATGACCTGAACCACTTGAACTTAGGCCTGCTAGAGCAAGTGTACTGTAAGTCATTTCCCTCCCAAGTTTTTTCCATGTTTATGAGCTTCTGATGACTTTGTTTACCTTCTTGCTCCAAAGAGGAACAACAGGGAAAAAGAAGGTCCTAATGTTTACTTTTCGTAAGACGCATAGTATCTGCTTTTATCATATCCAGTAGAATATGTCTGGGGGTCAGGGAGGGGAAACTGGCCCTGGCACAGCAAATGCAGGAGTTCCAAAAAATCTCCCAAACACAGCAGAGAAGAGAAGGAAGAGACATCTTTATCTGTGAGCACTGTTTTACAGTTACCCAGACAATCATGTACACCCACAGGGTGTATGTTCGCTGCATGTGAAAGCATCCCAGGAATAGTCAAACAGGAATATGAAACTACTGTATTCTTATACTGATATAATTGTCCCTCTTTTTTTAACCTCCAAAAAGACTTTAAAAACCTGCAAGGAAACAAGGTGCATGGTACCTGGACAGAGTGACAGAGGACACACGAGTGAAGTAACAGGAGAGACCTCAGCAAACAGGAAAGTAGGAAGTATCAGCACACATCAGCAGAAAGCAGGGTTTGGAGGGCACCAGGGTACATGGAAACCTCCTAAGGTGGCTCCGTGGGGAAAACAATGGCTGATACAGAATCTGCCTGTAAAGTAATACCAGCACATGCTCTCCTCCAGGGATGGGAAAGGAAGCAACAGTCATGAGAAGAAGAAAAAAAGAGAAGGCGAATAAGAGAGCATAGTGTGGAAGGACAGGGGGCTGAACTGTGCCCTCAGCAAACATGGCTGTGGAGGGGCTGTGGAGAAGAGGCTCAGGATTTTTTAGGAGATGCTGAGCCCTTTCAGGACTGGTGAGATGCACAGAAAAGGGAGACAAAAGCTGAACAAGTGTCTTACTTCCTGCTATTGGCCCTGGCAGCAATCTGCACAGCCCTCTCTGCTCCTCCACCATGGTAAAGCTCTGTTTCCTCTTACCTGCTAGTGGTGCTGGCTGAGCTGAGAGACTTGCTGCCTGAGCAGAGTTTGGGTCCAGATGCTGTCAGGTTAGTGTACCAGGGTGCTGCAGCGTCCAGCTCCAGCAGACAAGTCCACGCTATGAAAACAAAGCCAAATCTCCCTGACCGGTTGATAAGGGAAAAAACAAACAAACAAAAACTGGGAGAAAGGGATTTTCTTCAGCTTAAAAACAGTGTCTAAGCAATTTTGTCATGCTGCTGCCATGCAGCATCAGGCAACATTCCTTGCAAAACTGCTGATGCAATGCAGAAGAAACCAGGAGGAAATGAATTTCTGATATGCCAGTTACCCACCAAAGGCTTGGAGCATCCAACAGGCTGTCAGTAGCCATTTCACCAGGAGAAATGATTGCATAGCCCTTGCATTGGTTCAGCTTCTGAACTTCTACTGAACCACACTATCAATGTATTCCCAGTGTTGGAGCTGCCAGGAAAAGGTGGATGGGTAATTCCATACAGACCCAGCTAGCTCTTACCTACTTTTGTTATCAGTTGGCTCAGGTATCAGTGTTAACTATCTGCCTGCAGAAAGCTGTATAAAATATAGCAGGGGTAGCATCTGGCTGGGAGGTCTTCAGAACAAATGCATTCATCTCATTCTTCAATACCCCTGTTGTACTGGCAGGTCTAGCTACTCTTAAGTTCTACAGGATAGATTCCCAGCCCTGTCAGAGTGAATCAGAGCCCTGAATTCAGTTCCTTTAATTCCAGGGTTTGAGCATGACACTGGGATTCTGAGCCTGCTCAGGCAATGTGCAATCCCCATCGAATAAGCCCCACAGTATTTCCACAAGGTACAGCTGCTGCTATACAGTACATCTAGTGATAACTCACATTTACAGATAAAACTGTTCTTATATTGATGAAGTTAGTCTGTAAATCTCATTGTAGGGCACAGATCTACTGTTTCCCTTCTCCTGTCTCAAACAGAGGCTGGTAGGAATGCTTCAGCTCTTGTCTCCTGCAACAGAGTTTATCAACTCACAGTGCACCTGAAATTCCATAGAAAAGAGACATTTCAGTTTAAGGACATTTACCCACAATATCCTTGCCCAGGCAAAGAATTCACAGGAAAATGTTGGCAACACGTGTTGCTGTTTGGCAGAAATGAGGTAGAACCACCCCTGTTCCCAGGCTCTAAAATGAAAATCCCCCCATTTGCAGAGACTAAAGAGGCAAAACTGATCTTTCACGTAGGAGGAGTCCTCCCCCTCAACTTTCCCCCAGGTCACCACTACAAGGTAAAAGCAAATGAGATGCTGGTTTCCTCCTCAAGAGAAACAAACAAAAACAGACATGACAAAAGGAATTTGTCAAACACAACACTAGAAAGCCAGTCCTGTTCCTCACTGATGCATGTGTAACCCTCTTACAGCTAGTTGGGACACTTGCATGAAAATATGGAAAGAATTTGGCATTTGGGCTTTGAAAAACATCTGAGAAAGCTCCACCCTACTATAGTTTTTTTTTTTTTTTAAATCCATCCTGTTTTCCATGGGGCAGAAAGTTACATTATCTTAATTTAACTGAAAGAAGGATGGAAGCACAGAGCCCCAAGGTAACCCCATTTCAGTGGTAGACCTGCATCCCCCCACCATTCAGAAAAGTTTTCATCACCAAACCATTTTGCTTCAGCTCAAGTCTGACATCCCAAATGCTTTCTCTGCTGTCCCTTAGCTCCTTTTACTTCTATTTATTTCTCCAGCAAGCAGAGCTGTGAGTGTACCAGCCACAGCATCTCCATTTCAAATGGTTTGGCTTTCCTTTCCACAACACTATTTCCTGACTTTTTTTCCAATCTGTAGCTTGCTGAGCAGAGGATTAGGAGAAACTGAATCAGACAGAAAAAGGTTTTCTCTAGGCTGGCCTGCAAATACTACCTTTTCCCTCTAAGCTCAGGTACCCAGCAGCTCCTGCTTTGTACTGGATACACAGAAACCCTCCCTAAATTATGTGCATGTGCACAAAGGGATTGTTTTGAAATCAGACCTTCTGAAGTGTATCTTGAGCCCAGCTCAGCTTTGGACACACTGTTGAAATTTGGATTTAATTAATTCCACTTGAGTTTTGAAATGGTGCGATACATTTTTCAGAGTTTTTTTTCTCCCCATTTCCTGGATCAGAGCCTCAACCACATTCATGGAAACACTGAAGGGAAAAAAAATCCCTAGCAATAATTCACCAAGTGGGAACTGAAAACATTTGCCGAAGAAGGAACCTCTTGGTCTTTGGATGCTGGGAATAGTTCAGCCTCTCCTCCCAGTTCCCTGAGGCTCAAACAGCCCTTTTTCCAGCAGAGCTGTGGTTATTTGAGCAAGCTGCCCAGGGGACAAGTGCACGTTACTTGTAGGATTTCGGCTGGGAAGATCAAGCACACGGATTTGTAGGCAAGAAGGGTTTTGTGTTTTAATAACTGCCAACAGGCCCACAGAAGAGCCTGAGCTTGCAGGATGAAAAGTCCTGCTTGGCAGAATTCAGCTCAAATATCTTGGAAGCATGCAGGGAACTGCAGTCATGTCTGTGAGCATCATCTCCTTCAACAGTACAACATTTTGCATGCAACAAATGTACCAATCCAGGACTCATACGAACTCCACTTCATGCTTCTCTCCTACATTTCTGTTTTTTGGAGATGTTTCTCAGTGTATCATGTGCCCAATCAATAAAATTAATATTGCTCAATAAGCAGTAAGCTGTCTGCCCTGCATGTGCCATTTGCAGCTGTACAAACAGTACCACGGAACATGCTATTAGAGTACCGCTGCCTCCAGAGGCTGACATTGTAGGAGATTTCCAGGGCAGTGAGGTGTCTGAATCTTTGGGAAGAGGTACCAAGACAAAAAGTAAACAAAGAAAAAAAAAGCAAAAAAGCTGCCATGGTGTCCCCTCAGTCTCGTGCAGGTAAGTGACTCTTTGAGACCTACCTTGATTGCAATGAAAAGCCCACGCTGGGCCACTGGAGGGTTCTGGCATTACACTTCAGCTTCTCTCTTCTCCTTAAAAGAAGGTGTCAGGTTTCCAGAAATGATTTTCTTCCTCTGCCTCCCAGAACAGAATCCCAGCAGCATCACAGGGGCCCCGAAGGAGGCTGAAGAGGGCAGGAGATCTCAACAGGGAAACTGGACAAAAAAAAAATCTGTCATTCTGCACTTCTTTGCTCTCAACAAGTTGAATCCTCTCAGAGCATCCGTTGACCTGCAACTGCAGCCATTGAGGGTGGCAAGGAGTCCCCCTCCACTTCATCCCAGCCGTAAAAGCCCATCTCTCTGTTGGGGCAACAGAGGTTCTCCTTACACCCTGACAGAAGCCAGATACATCCTCTAGGACTACAGGAGTAAGTGATTCCAGTTCCTGATGTTCAGCTTTGTTAGTAACACACAGTATTCCTTGCCTGAATTCTCCCTGACAAGCACCAGAAACACTCAGAACCTGAACTTCCTAGACTATCCTCTCATTGTTGACAGAAAATGAAAACCCAGTCCTATTTACAAATAAAGCAGGAGAGGCCAAAAAGCTCGTAGGTAGAAATGTGGTAGAAACTTGGTTCTGATTAGCAATGAGCATATTTGCAAATAGTCTGCAAGGTGAAAACGGGTGACCCAAACTAATCCCAGCTAGGAGTTATTTTCACGATGATGTCCTGCATACTAGTCTGACTAGGAGAGCAGATTTTGAAGTAATTGCTCCCTTCTTCTAGTAAAGTACGCTCAGAGCAGCAGAATGTGTTAATGTCTGGTCATCGCCTGACCTGCACTCTTTAAGCTGCTAGCAGGTAAAAGTACTGCCAGCCTACATGGAAAAAACATCCATCTATTTCCCATCTGTCATATTTTCTCAAATCCATTACACATAAATCTAGAATACACACGGGGCAATGTATATACTAGTCATCTAAATTCCTCTTCAAAAATATACAGCATGACCAAAGACAAACCACAATCCCACAACTGAGCACACATTTCAGGACAGATGCACTACACAACTAAATTTTCCTTTACTGCTAAGAAGAAATAATTTAATCAGTTTTGTACTCCTGTGCTTAGTGACAGCTAACTGGGTCTCACCCCAATATGCTCATCACCTTTAATGACTGCTGAACCTAAAGCAAAAAGCTTGATTGGATCCAAATTTATTGGACTGCAGATCAATAGTGTCCAGTCTACAGACTACAGCGTCTGTAGATTTTAGGCCTCTGAGTGCCACTTGGTGACGCAGACAAGAGACAGCAGCGGAATCTGACACCTCTCTTGAATGGCCACTTTCTCCCTCCAAACACCACTAGCCCAGGCACTGGGTCAGGGGAGGGTAGTCTTTCTTCCTCAGCAATTGAACCTAGTATTTTAAGATGAAGAGTTTTCAGGGTAGAAATTCTTTAACAAAACATTCTGCCATCAGTAAAATGCTTGTTCATTGACAGAAAATATTTGGATGTAATTAGCACCTTGAAGTAAAAGTGGAAGGTGAAGCACTTTTGATCAATTGGAAACAAAAATGATCCATTTTGATCCGAAGTGACTAACTCAACAGTTAAAAACAAAGTGAAAAAAATTAAAATGGAAACGAGTTGAAGCTTTTACTTGAACCAAGATGCCTCTTAAATGTCTTGGCATGAACATTGAATTTCCCAAATCTCTTTACACTGTTTATTTCTAAATACCGGATGTCTGGTTTGCTTGGAGAGTGTGTGTGCGCGTGTGTGCGTATAAAGTATTTGCCTGGCTCGTCTGCCCCAGTGTCACAATCATAAAACACAGACTTCAGCTCCTGGCACTGGGGGAAAATACAGCAGACAAAGAAAGGGCAGGAGAGAGCAGAGATTATGTTTGGAACTGCTTTTCCAGTAATACGCACTAGGGTTCTCCTCCACAGCAATTTCTGGGAGTCTAAGTCACTTGCTATGGTGGTGTCACCCGGCACAGAGTTGGGAAAAGGGGATCAGCACAGGGGGTACAAGTGAAGACTCAGTTTTGCTCCTTGGACTAGCCAGTGGTTTTCCATATACCCAGCCGGGTTTCTTCAGAAACTTGTCCTGTATTTCTAGGGAGGGGAGAGGCTCTGTAAGTCAGAATAAAAACTTCTGAGTGTAAGCCTTGTGGTACAAGCACTGACTTCTCCCAAAGGCTTTGCCCAGCACACTCCCTAGGAGGGCAAGGCATGTAATAACTAACACTGTGTAACCACGTGAGGCATCACAAGGCATGTTATTCCATCTTGGTCCATCCAGCACCCTGATTGAAAAATCTGCGCTAATTACTGGTAATCAATTCCAGATTGCCTTTCCAAGGATCAAATCTTCTGCTTCACAGCAAAAACACAGCACCTAAGCCCAGCTTGAGAAAGATGTTGGTCATCTGCCATCCAAAAGGCAAGAGCTGGCTGGGCAGGGAACACCAAGCCTTTGTCTCCTTTCACATTTAAGAGAAAAGCAGTGTTCTTGCTGTTGGGCTGCTGCCAGAGCTATTTCCATCAAGTGAACCCACCGTGGACAGCAGACTGTGTAGTCAAGAATTTAACAAGCCAAAACGTCTCCCATGATATTTGGGCTACTAAAGACACACAGCCCAGCACAGCAGGTTTCTTCCAGCAGCTAAGCTGTCAGCCACAGGCGTCCCTTGCTGTCTATACATACCGGCTGGGAACACAAATGGCCAGGCACGCTCTTTGACTTAACGAACCACAGAAAGACCAAGCCAGCATGACAGCAGACGCAAACAAGAATGTAATTAGGGGTGGATTATAAATCTCTGGCTAGGTACCTGGAAACATACGCATTGTGAGAGAAAGCAACAGCCTTGCTGATGGCATTTAGGCTTAATTTAGGTCATGATTACAGACAGGGTGCTCTGAGCTGGCAGGGGTCAGATGGCAAATCAAAAACAGGCTCCTATTTGTCTTGACTCCTGCTGCTGGCCTCACCTTTCCAGCCCCACAGCCCAGACAGAAGCAAGCACTGTTCTCTCCTGGCCAGCTGGTGAGCAGCAAGTGTGGTACAATTCATGCTCACTCTGCTTGCACTCTGTCTGTCCCATAGAGCAGGAAAAATGACAACACAGTTAAGTTCTTTTGCTCTAAAGAACATTTTTAACATCCAGAAAGCAGAGGAGCGCTCTAAACCCAGCAAGGGGAACGTGCAGGTCAGTTGCTGCATGGGGAACCCCAGCTGAAGATATGGGCCCTGCATACTCTGATGTTCAGAAAACCCAGAGACGGACTTTTGAAGAGGTCTCAGTGCAGCTCTGTGCTTCCAGCTCACAGCCTAGAACATTTCTTGTCAGCCAAGGTAACAACCCCAGAGCATAGCAGTTGAAGATCTTTACTGGTTTGTTTCTTTCTCTGAACAAAAGGGGGTAAGTGGCACAAACTGGTGGGGAGATCCTCAGCCAGGAGAGAACCAGTGGAATAGATGACCGCCCACAGTAGCACTATTTCCATTCAGAGCTGTTCATCTGCCTCATGTGATATGGTTCCCAGGTGGATCTTTGCCAAGTTTGGGGCTGTCACTGGAGAGTTTCTTGCTCTTGGTGTTGAAATTTGAAAACATCTACTTTGAACTGGCTCCCTTCCACCATGTCTCACAATCTAGATAAGCCTGGAATAAAGTTTAAACCTGCACACGCTGTCTCAGGCACGTGCCAGTGAGTGGGAGTTAGCAGCAGAGTACTGTGAACTTAGAAACCCTCTGCTGTTCCCTGAACCACACCATGCTAGTGGTACCTGCAGCCAACTAGGGGCAGGCATATGCCTCTGAGCAGTCTCTCATCCTCGATATAGAGTGGAAGGAGCCACAACTCAGCCAAAGCTGGAGAGCACATCCTTGGCAGAGCAGGCGAGAGACTTTAGACCCCTGCATCCCACCACAAGACCCTGCTGTCTCTCCTAGAGCATCTCAGGGCTGTTCTTCACCCTTGCCTGTGCAGGACAGAGAAGTCACAGTCTGACCAATCCAGGAGGCAACCCTGTGAACAGAGTGCAGAAGGGACATTAACAGGAACATTTATTAATGAGCTGTCTTTTCAAAGGGCTGGATGGTGTTTGAAGTGTTGATGACTGAAGGCTACTGTATGATTTAAAAGCTAGCTGCTGTGGACACTGGCTGGCTTTGTTTGAGGTCGTTTGCATTTCAGGCCCACCAGCTCTCATTCATCTCCAGAGAGGCATATTTAGCTGTCACTTGAACTGAACCCTGACTGACACTTCATGCTGATTTTTCTCAGGCATTGGATGGCTGGTCAATGAGTCCTGGCACGAAAGCAATACAGATGTAGCTGCAAAAGTTGGGGTCTAATCTAACATCCCTCTGAGTCCCTGCAAAACACTCCTCCGGTATCAGTAGGCTTTGGATAGGGGCCATCACAAACAACACAGATGCTACAGTACATCAGTTATTTCTATCCAGGACAGCAAAACAAGTTCCTAAGGGACTACTAGCAGCTGGAGAAGGGAATGGGAGTCCACTCCCCCGAGTTTTACCCCTAGCAACAGCTTGTTCCCCATCAAGTGCTTTCCTGGGGAACCCTGCTCACTCTGCTGGCAGGGGGACCCTTAAGACCATCAGTTTTACTAGTAAAGCTTTACATAGTCTTGTCCCAGCCCCCTTCCTTGCTTTCAGGCCACAGTGCAGCACTGCTCCTTGGACCAAATACACATGATCATCGCTACTAGTCAGAGCCACTCCATCCCTGGCGGACATGGCTCTGCTACAGAGCCCCACAGAGGCCATTTGATGCCTCCAAGTTCACAGTTCTCTAAATAACTCACTGGTGCCAGAGGGCACATCTGCTCTACATGCACTCAGCAGCAGACATGCGAGATTTGGTATCATCTGAATAATCTAAAGACATTTTTTGTTTGCTTTTTTAGGGTTTTCTTCCTACAGATCCATTTTCTATGTTTGCCTGAAAGACATTAGGGCTGTGCGTGGAGATGCAGAGCCTCTGAACAAGAGATGACCCATGAAAAGGGGCTGGGAAATTTGGAGAAGTAAAAGGAGAAAATAAGAGAATCAATATACACTGCATTGTGGGGTAAGCCTCTGTGTGTGTGGTCACCCATTTGTTGTTTATTCCTTCCCAATTCAGAACAGTCCAGTTGTCTTGCTAGTCAGCTGCCCACACAAACAAGTGTCTGTCCACCCTCAAGGAACCTGCTCCCTCCACACAGTGGCCATATGCTTCGCCGGAGTCACGTTGGCTGAGGCAGGACAATGGTCCCAGCCTTTGCTATCCTTGTTGATGCTGAAGTTAGCTCCTGGCCTCTTGGGCACATCTGGGGCTCTGCCAATATGCCTGGTGATTTTTAAGCATATAGGACAATACATTGACAATTATTCTCCCACAGCGGAGCTGCTGTCCTCAGGAATCTGGGGCTCTGGTTCTGAAGCCATCCCTGATGCAACATTCAGCTAATGCTGTTCTGCTGTCCTTGCTGTATTTCCAACCAAACTGAAAACCTCAACGTAGCCTATGTGGGACTAGCGGATCACTTCACCTTCTGTTCAGGGATGGATCAAACACATACATTTTTCCAGACAGAACTAGAAACCATATAAACTACTCACAACCCCCCATAAAGGCCTTTCCCTTTCTTTTCTTATGTTCTTCTACCAGTTTGCACATATCCTACCACCTGTAGCATTTTACTCCTTAACACCAGACTATTCTGAATAGGGCTGTAAACTAAAACAAGGTGCATGTCAGAAGGCAGGCAGCCCAGGTTTTCCTCCAGCAAAGCAAGGCAAAGAAAAGTTAAGCAGGTCTGCTCTTTGAAGCTCAGGATAACTTCTGAAGAATAGACAACTCAAAACACACAGACTTCCATCACAACCCACACTTGCAACCCTTGACAGAGAGAAGGCATAACTAAAAGTGTTCCTAGGGCAGAGTGGGTCAACCCCCACCAACTCAGAGCTCTTCCCCTGCCAGAGTGCAGCATCAGACAAATAAAGAAGAGTAGAAGGCCTTATTAGAGGGATGTGTGTGTCCTTTCAGCAATTAGCAGTTGGGGATGAAAGCTCTTAGTGCACACAGGTTGTAGGAGAGGATTTGTGTTTCGTAGTGCTGTTCCCCATGGCTCCATCCCCCATGGATCTATGCTCAGCCAACTTGAAAGAGATGCTTCCTAAACCCAGTTACATCAGCACTCAAGTGCCACAGCCAATTTCTCAGTCAAATGGTGCCTAATTAGGGGCAATCACTTATTTAGCACAGAAGCCTTCCTGCATGGCAAGGCGGGAAGCATACCTTGCCTCAGGGCAATCAGCGCTGTTTGTGCCCAAGCAGTGTGGGGTTGCTGGTAGGGGTCACAAAGATTACACTGGAGTCACATGGGGATGGTACAAGTTGGGCAGCAGCCCTGTAAACACTACCAGATAACCCACCAAACATGGTCAATGAGACCAGCAGCGTGTGAGAGCACACCCTTCAGTATACCCAGGCTTCTGAAGCAGCACAGTTTAAGCCAGATGGGCACATGACAATGCTGAGGCCATGGTCCAGTGTGCTATCTTGGATTATACTAAAAATATCCCTCTTTTCTGCTATTTATTGCTGTCTCAGAAGATGTGGCAGAACAATTCCACACATAGGACTTCACCTGGACAGTCCCACTTACACCTGCAGTTAGTTGACTTCGGGCTAACCTGGAACAGGTTCCCTCCTAGGTCAGACTGGGATAGGAGTGACCACATCGGTCATACTGGTCAGGCCAGAAGGTGGGAGATAACTGGGAATTTCCTCATTTTATTTAGCATAGATAAGGACAGCCTACCTGACTATAGCCTTGGATTTTCTTATGCAAGATGGAGGAAACTCTAGATGGTTTGTGAAAAATAGACTCATGACACTAAACATCAGATGCTTTCCAGAAAAATGGCACACTTGGGAGTACGACCCACTGGTTGGTTATCAACAGAATACAACCATGCAGTCTTCCTCTCTGCAGCCACTCAGACTCTGTGGCAGCAGGCACATTTTCAGCAAATGCAGCTGAAAGTATAAGTTTAAGTTATTTAAAAGCTGAAAAGCTTCAGTTTTAATCTGTCAGCAGTTTTTGAATAACAAATTCAGGACAATTCTAAATTTTATTCACCCAATCACATTGACATCAGTTAGGTTTCTGAGGGAATCTTTGTGCTGTGATGATCTGCAAACCCACTCTAAAAGGTATTGTTTTAGTTAATCTAGAAATGCACTAAGAAGACAGGAATAATCCAGTTACAGGAAAGAACAGGGCAGATGCCAACCCTATTAGGGGAACAGGAGGAAAGCAGAGATAAATGCAACTTATGCACTTTAAAAATAAATCAAGAGATACAATCCTTGTTTTACTGTTTTCCCCCCGACCTGCTAAAACACACAATTAGCTCACTTACAAATCAAACACTGATGGCTTACAGACAAATTACTTCAAGTTCTTGTTTGCTCCCCTTAATTTCTTAAGGGTGAAGTTAACGCTCCCATGCAAAAATTACTGAGAAGCTTCTAGTTTGGTGTGTCTTCCAAAGTTACATGAGTATCAGTAAAACCAAAACATTTTCTGAGAAATTTTCAATCCCCTCCAACCCCTGTCTGTTCTCCACACCTCCCAAACAAATCTGTGAAAAAGGGTATTCGTGGTAAAATTTCCATTTGGATAAAGAACGTTTCATTAAGGAACAGAAAGAGACACCGAATAAAAAGTTCAGACCAATTGTAGTCGAAACACTGGCTGGATGTATTTTCCCAAATTGCTTTTCATCTACTTTCGTATTATTTTCCTGCATTTTTTTTTTAATGGAAAAAGATATTCCAATAAAAAGGACTTGGAGGGACCCAGTTTGAACTATACAGGGCTTTTATGGCTCCTCAGCGATTAGCAGATTGGGGCTCTGTTTGTTTTAAATATGCATTACATTTATTCCGAATAAACTCCATAAATCAATCTAAGTAATAGAAACCAGAAAAGTTTACGCAAAACAAATATGGAAAGTCATAAATACTGTGTTTAAGATGTCATTTTTGTGGCTGGTATATTTCTATGGTATGTTTTTACTGTTCGTGGGATACATTTTTCAAAAACTTTAAAATCTTTCCTCCCCTCCATTCTCTATAGGTTTATCCTAAAGAAATAATAAGGCTAGCTCTATAAACCAGCATTTATTAAATCCAAATGGGCACTTCATCTTACAGTAGCTTTCAATATAATCTATTTGATCTTTCAAAGTAATTGGAAAATGATTTCAAGGGGAACTTTCACAGGACAAATTAACTTGAAAGAAGAGAACATTTTATACCCCAAAGAGGGAGGAAAGCAATTTCCTCAGTTTGTCTGTTACTGGATTCCCCTTAGCCTGACTGCAGATATGCATGTTTGAAGAGACACTCTCTCTGCATGATCTTAGCAGTGATACCAGAAGCCCGTGGAAAGCATGGTCATAGACTCACGGGCCCATAAGACTACAATTGTGACAAGTTTATCTTTGGTGAAACTCCAGATTACAGAAGAGATAGGAGGGAACAGACTCATACGGAAACTAAAAACTGTTTGTTCAAGCTGCAATTAAAAATCTACCTCTTAAAAGCTATCTTTCTGGGTTTTTTTGGAGTGACTATTTCCTGTTTGCTACTACTCTTCAGGGTAAGCAAAACCAGCATGTGGGCCATAACTTGGTCAGCAGATCCAGGAATCCTCTGATTTTAAGAATCCAAAGCTTAAGGCATTACAGGTTCACAGTGAGCGGTCAAAGCCTTGGGACAGATGGGGTGCCAGTTTTTAGGGTGTTCTACCAAGTACTAAATCCATCAGTTGGGGAACATTATGACTCCAATAGCCCAAAGTTTCTCTTTGGATTCCTTCAACTCCTGCGTGCATTAACAACCCTGTCTGGACAAGTTTCTCAAATAACCAGAAGGATATTGGGAATCTCCACCCAGTCTGAAAGCTCTATGTGAAGCATCTTCATTAGTCAATTTACAAATGCTAATTTTCTCTGTCTCCACATACGTGAAGGCTGCAGGAACCAAGCAGAAAACAGAGCTGAGAAGGATTAGGCATTTTGGGACATGGGGGTGAGAAAGAGCCAAAGGAAGAAAAGACAGAAGGTTTCTCTGTTTGAATGCCAGAGGAGAGCTCCTGGGCTGTGGGAGCAGCCTGGCTGAAGTATTTCATCCTAGGCCTGGATAAAAGGCCTTGGAAGGAATACAGAGCCAGAATCAAGCCGTTCCCTACAGCACACTGAACTGATGCTTTCCATCCTCAGCATCTGCTATTCTACAGTCCCTTGAAGGTTAACAAGGTTGTTTGAGGAGTGCTGGCTTCACCTTCCCAACCTGTATAAGCTCCCAGGAGGGAAAACTTAAGATTTTGAAAGGCTTTAGGAAAAGAGGATTTCCTTATTTTGTTCTTTCAGAGACCAGATATTTTTGTTTCATCCTCTTGGTGAGATTAGGAATGGTATGTACATAAAGCTTCCCTATAAGTTGATTTCGTTTATTGGGATGAATGACTGTTAAAGGCATACAGTACTGGGAGTAATAATGCAAGATCTAAACCAGTATCTACCAGGTTTTCTTCTGTAGCTGTACAGTGTGGTAGGGAAAGGCTGATCCTTATTCCAGAGGTGGGGAAACTGTGGCACTTTGTGAGGACAAATGTGATTTGGCCAGGTTAGA
Source organism: Chauna torquata (assembly GCA_013399475.1). NCBI lineage: Eukaryota > Metazoa > Chordata > Aves > Anseriformes > Anhimidae > Chauna > Chauna torquata. The sequence continues at coordinate 69,126 of VXAL01004057.1, read as the reverse complement.
AAATAACCCGTGGCAGGTTCCCAAAGCCTCATGTTGGTATCCTAGCAATAACTACCTATCCTTCTTCACTAATGATAAAGGTGCCTTTGAGATCTCTGCTCTTTCAGTGCTGTAGGAGGCTGAATATGCAGGTAAGCCTTTCTCAGTTCCTGATGAAAGCTTTGTACCCCACTCAGCAACACAGAAACCCTTCTGGCAGATGCACATACTGGAGAGATTGCCTGCAGGCAAGCACAAATTAAGGATCTGCCAACAGCATAAACATTATCACCTCTCACTGGACACCTACCTCCTCCAGCACCTAAAAGCCTCCCTAGAGCCAACAACAACCAAACTCCAGACAGGGGTTACCTACTGGCTCAGGGCTGTGAGAAACCTCAGTTCACCTATAATCACCTTTCTCAGCACAAGGTATCTTTGTCTTGTCTGAGCTAAGAGCCACGGCCTGGCACTTCCCTCTGGGCCAGCTACAAAACACTTCCCTGTACTCTCTGTAACCTTCCAAGAGGGACAAAATCATTTGCTGCTCTGTATTTAAGCTAGACAGGTGGTTTTACCACACACTGCCCAGTGGATGCCATATTCCAGCCCTGAGGTGGCTGTATTTCACTAGTTTAAAGTAGGACTGGGGGATGGAAGCTAGGAAAGGAGGCATCCCTCTTATGCGTTTCCTGAAGGGGTTTTGTGAAGCTTAGCTCACATTGGAAAGTCTCCTGTTCTTGACTTGCAATTAAAAAATTTTCCACTCATTTCTTTCCTAGGTGAAGCAGAAGGAAGTTGAAGAAGTACCAAGGACACCAGAAAAACAATTCAAGGAGAAGGGATCCACTGAATAGGCTGCAGGCCATGTCATTAAATTACAGCAGTAAAACTAGACAGCTGGAGCAGGTATGGCTCTTCAGGACATCAGACATCCCTGACCCAGTCAGGGAGTTGCAGTCATGCTAGATCAGGTGCTCTGGGCATCTGCAAAGGAAGCTGTGTGGTGACAGCCTCCCCGAGCTTTTGCTACAGCCAACTTTGAGAAAGGCTGTTGACAAGGAAGAGAACTATAATAAATGGTAACTCCCATGACAAGGCAGAAAACTATTTATAGTGACCTTGAACTCCATGGCTGGCAAAACCAACTGTATTACTCTGCAGAGAAACAAAACAAGACACCCCCTTCTCTTCAGGTGGCTGGATAAATCAAGCAGAACATGAAAGCATGCACAGGGAGACTGACACTCCTGTGTGTTGACCTAGGAAAGGGATAGTACAGCATCAAGCCCAGCAGGGCTTGGAGAAAGTCTCCCCTCAGAGCATCTCTAAACATTTGCCCTGTCTGACTCCAAAGAGGAAAAAAAATAAGTGAAAGAAGAGCCATTTGAAGAGTGTTAGATGGATCAGAACTCCCCCAAAATGTCTGTATGTGAGCCAAGGTTTTGCAGAAAAGGCTGATGATGTTTGAGGATGGGAGTGCAGAAAGCTAAGGGTATATGTAAATATACTGGAAATAGGGGGCCAGGGTAACTGGCCAGCAGGCTGGGTATAGATGTGGAGGAGGTCTGCTGTGCTGTTCAGCAAGTTGCCATGAAAGGAAAATTGCCTTGAAATAAAGTGAAGGCAAGATGTGTAGGAGCAGGGTCTCCCTTGTGCAGCCTTTGGCAAGCTGCTGGAGGGAGGAAGCATGCTCCTGCAGATGCAGAGAAGCTGTCATGGGACAGGATGCTCCTCCCAGTTCTGGCTGAGACTTTGCAGATGCTCTAGCCAAGTCACGTTTTAACAGCCACATGCCTCAGTTTACCCAGCTGTAAACTATTATAGGGATGTTTTGTGGCTGAATACAACCCCATACCCACAAAGCAAGCAGAGCTCTTTGGACAGATGATCTCGAGGAGTATAAAGCATTTACTTGAGATTTTTTCCTCTGCTTCTCTCTGATCTTTGATGCTGTCACCTAGATAATTTACAATGTGAAGAAGGAAAGAAAAGACCAGAAGCAATTGCACCAAAGCATTCAGCCTCCTCCAGGCACGACCCAGGAGTTTTGAGTTTTGGGGAAAGAAGGAATGTGCTCCCACCTCATCCCCTCATCAGACTTTCTGCATGATGACATGCAAGTGCTCGTTGATCCTTTTATGGATCTGGGGACTGACAGACTTTGAAGTCAGAGCTTGGCATCCCCAGTTATACGCTAGGACTTGAAACAACCAAAGTTGCCAGCGTTTTCTGAGGTCTTGTTAATGAACTGGGTTGGTAATGGGAGCTCAGTATTTGGGATTGGCTCCTAATCTCCCCAACAGCATCATGAGCACTCTGTAGGCAATCTGGTGGCCTTTTCTGGCCTGCTTGACATGCCATGGAGGGCAGGCTACAGCACTGTGAGACATTGTGTTACTTATCTCTGTTTTCTAGCATGAAGGATACATTCTGCAGGTAATTCTAGCACAGGATTTCCTACATTAAATCCAGACCTTCAGCAAAGAGGCACTAGTGACAACAAAAATCTTAGTTAAGCTTTTTAGATCCCAGCTGGAGCTTACAGATGGTGCAGACAAGGGAAAATATCCCCCTTTTTCCATGAGACTGACTTTAGTTTAGTGATTGCACTCTGTTCTGGGTGTGTTACATAGTCTGAGCCTGGTCAAAGGTTCTTTGGTATCCTAGTCCTTATTAAGTGAATAGATTTGGGCTGGAAAAGAGGAGATAGGAAGACATGGAGTGGCTCTGAGTTCACAGCTGCCTATCAACAGGCTGAGAGCAACCCTCTTTCATGTGAGGCATGTGGAACACAGATATGAGCTGCTTCCAGCCTCATGTGGCTGGAAGGGTTGGAGGGCAGGATCTGTGTTAGAGGTTTTACAACCTGCAGCCTAAGTGTCAAGTCACTAGCCTACACAATCTGTGTCAGGTGCTCAGGTATAAATCAAACTCCTAAATGTGAGACTTCTTTGATAAACATGTCCATTGACTCTCACATTCCTTGCAATGCTCTTTGAAATTTGAACAAGCAAAGCTCTGTCCCAGCACCCCCATAAACTGCTGTACAAGCAAACCGCCTGGTGGAGAGAGGAGCAGAAGGAACACAAGCTGGTCAAATAGCCTTTTGATAGACCAGACTTGCTCAGCATAGAAATGCTGGCTGAGTCTGAATTCCAGCTATGAACCCTGTCTGCCCTCATCCTGAGGTCCTCTTTGGGCGAACTGCTCAGTGTGACAGCAGACCAGACCAGACCCTGACCCTTCACGGATTGAACAGCTGTCCTTCAAATTTCAGCCTTGCAGTTTTGCACCATTTCACACATGCAGAGCCCCCAAGATTACACCATCATTCACTACCACAAAGATACTTGCACATTATATACCATGACAGTTTGTGTCACCCTCATGACCAGAACTCCGTCATGTGTTTCTTCTGGATTTATACACGTTAACCAAAAGCCATGAATTCCCAGACTCCCTAGGCAGACTGCCTAATAGATTGTAAACAAGCCAAGTGATATTCATTGCACTACAAGGGGACCACCGAGACATTACCAAGAACACCTTTGGAGTTCAAAGTACATCTCATGAATATATCTTATCAGTATCTGTCCTAACTAGGAAGCAGTTATAGGCTGTAAAATTCACATCACATATCCTGTTACTGAGATACTCTTCTAGGCCCAGAGGTTCAATTCAAAGACACTCCAGCCTCATGACTGAAATTCAAGACCACCTCTGTTTTTCCTCCAACCCATGGTGAGGTGGTCAAATTCACCCTTTGCTGTGACTTACCCCTTTTTTTTTTTAACTGGAAAACCATTAAAGACTGACATGCTGTTCACAGACATGTCACAGCTGTGAACTCAGTCTGGTCTTGTTGAAAAGTGGCCCCATACCTTACAGTGCCCAGCACAAGCCCAAAGCAGCTTGCCTGAAAAAAACAATTTTAGTAAGTCAGACAATATTAAAGCTGAAAAGACTGCGTTAGTCCAAATAAAAAGGTCTCCTGAGAGCAAAGACAACATTCAGTATGAAAGCAGAGCACATACTGAAAACAGAATCTGCTCAGTCAGTTACACGGCTTAATACCTGGACACAGCAAATGGGAGACTAGGCTACCTATTTGAGCAGACCCTCAGTTTGACCCTGACAGTATGGGAGCTGTGGATGAAATTCTCCATCAAGCTGTTATTACCCTATCCTGCAACATATCCAAGTAGAACTCAGATGCCTTCGCATTTTCCCAGCTTCGGTAGCAAGATCCTCCAATAGCAGCCAGACAAGAAGATTACGTTCCCACTGCATTTGCCTCCCTTCCCCATCTCACTGCTGCTCTAAGTGTTCTGGTTTTACCATTCCAAAGCTCATCTTTGCTTGGCCTTATGCCTTCTAGGAAACAGTCAAATTCCAGCAGCAGCCCAGCCCAGCCCATCACGAATAGCTTCTTTTCTCTGAAATACCATTTCTTGAAAGCCATCTGAACAAACCGTCAAAAACTCTCTACAACTACAAAGGAATTAATGCTTACATTAAAAACCTTAACATTCTCCATTTTACACTTCAGCTGCTTTGCACACCTGTTCTGCTTTGAGTGATAATTTTATAACTTCAGAATTCAAGGAGGTATCAATAATCCAATAGGCACATGCCCAACTGGCATGTACTCAGTCTTGGGGACATAAGAATTTACACTGATTTGCAACCTAGTACCTCTCCCTTTGATGTGAAAGCTCCTTTAAGTACACAATTTGACTGGCAAAACCTTGAAGAACACGAGATTTTTGAGTAAGAACTGAAACCAGATCTGCTTTTATCAAGCACCATCAAATGAAAAAGGTCATTCAGAAGTCTTGTGTGATTATATATTATATATATATATATAAATATATAAAATATATATATATAAAATATATACATATATATAAAATTTAGCTGCTTGGGTTTCTTAGTGAACTTAATTGCTGTGTTTTAGTTTACTTGCCATTTCTTAACTAAAAGCATTTTCATTCTTTATGAGGCAGTCAGCAGGTGTACACATAACTTTGTGTCAACATCTGAATACTACTTATTGCTCATTCAACTCAGAAAAAATTAAAAAATTGGACCATGTCGCAAGAAAAATAAATAAAAGGAGAATGCTGTAGAGTTAGAGCAGAGGTTTTAAAAAAAAAACAACAACAAAAAAACCACCAAACCAAAACCAGGAGAGGTTTTCTTGAATACTTTTTCCAAGCGCTGCTGTTATAGGTGTTTCCTGAGGAAGTGACTGACTTTTCCCTCCCCCATCCCCCTCAAATCTCACACCCTCTAGGTTTTTTTTTTTTCCTCTTTAAGCACAGAGTCTGAGGTAGAAGCAAACCACAGCAAGCAAGCACAGTGGACAGTTATTTAGCTTTACTGCTTGTATAAACAAGATGGGAACAGAACCAGACCTTTTTTTACTCCAATTCCATAAAGCAAAGCAAGGAATAAAGGTAGTCACGTGCTTAATTTTGGGCAGGTGCCTTGCTAAACTATGGCCTCTACAAAGCCACACAAAAGCATCAGTGAAATTAAACGCCATCTAGTTATTTTATGACTCCATTTCAGTGCAGTGCTCTTGCAGCTGGAAGCCATCTTGCTGGGGATGGTTTCATGTTCTCTGATTTCACAGCTCCCTGCCCAAGAGGGCCAGGGCACAGTGAGGACTCCTAGGACCTCCACTCTTCCTTCATAGGAGCTGCTACAGCAGCATGATCCTACCAGGGCACTGTTGAGGGCTTGGTGTCCTTCATTGCCATGAACAGCCAATACACCAGCCCTGTTGTGAGCAGTCCTCCTCACATGAGGTGAAATGTGGGCCTTCAAGCATGTATAAAGGCCAGCTAAGGATAACTCTGTAAATTGCCCACTGCCTATTGTCGCTAACAGACCCGATTCTTGCTTCTTCCACCCCAATTTGGAGATCTCAAAAACTTCACATGACTCTTAATAGAGAAGGTGACAAGCTCTGCACCTGACCCACAAATCCTGTAGTTCAGGGTGGAGGGATCTGGATTCATACTGTTGCTTTTGGTCCTTCACAGAGAGAGGAGCAGCATACAAAGGCAGAGATTCTGGCATGTCCAAAGCAGGTTCAGATCAGCAGTCAGCTCTAGCCCAGCTGTGCAGATATACAGATTATTCTCTAAAATTTATACCTAGGATGCTGTTGGTATAGATCTGTTAAAAAAACCTCTTGTAGATGTGCTGGTGCAGCTATTGGGATTTAATCACTAAAAAATGAAAAGAAGGCATTTGACCTCTTCATGCACACATGGATTCAACTCCACAGTACAGTACCTTGTCAGTGGAGCATGTCAGCTCAGAGACTCTACCACATCTTACATGTTCAGCCAACAATGGCTTCTTTAGCAGCACACGCTGATCCAAGGCGCAAGCAAAATAGTGCCTTCAGGACTTTGTTTCTATGACAGTCTTAGCAGTCATTGCAAGTCTTTTGCTGTTTTCCCCCTTGTCATCTTGCTCTTTGAAAACCAGTGTGGCCAATTATCTCCCTGCCTTCACAAACACTTTAACCATTTGAAGTGGAATACTCAGCAATGAGGAGTTGCTTCTGTGACTGACAAGTTTCCAGGCTGCTATACTAGAATTTCTGCAGGAAGGCAGTATTTTTCTCCCATTGGATTAACATCCTTATATTCAACTGTGCAGAGATGCTGAAACCAAACCTTGATCCTTGGATACCCTGAGTGCCAAGAGCTCAGAGAAGAGCTATTGCAAGGCACAAACTTTGGTCTTCATGCAGAAAAAATTCCAATTAAGCTTAATCCAGAGTATGTCCAGGTTGGATCCTACGGAATATAGGCCTTGGTGCCAGCTTTGTGCACCCTTAGATGGCAGCTGCCCATGGAATTGACTAAAAGAAAGCACCAACAGTGTGCAGAAGCACTAAGCCGTAAATTGGGATAGAATGCAAAGCTCAAATCTTAACTCTCAATGCAGACACATAAGCAGCTAGCAAAGTAGTCCTCTAGTTTTACATTGACACACCTCCTTTCACTTCATCACAGTGACTCCAGATTTGCACCAGCAGTGCTGAAAAATCAAGCCAGCGACCCCTACCTCAGCTGAAGTTGCTAGTTAATCAGAACAGGGGCAGCACATTTTGGGCAACAGACTTCCATGGGCTTTTGCCACTGTTCCTTAGCCAGCATTGATCAGAGAACTAAAAAGGGTTGCCAAGTCCTCTAAAGATTTTAGTGTGAGCAATGCAGACCACATGTGCTGAATGGTAAACAGCTCGAGGATCAGAATAAAAAGGTCTTTATAGTTCAAGCAAACAAAAGTAAATGCCAGAATCTAAATGAAATAGAGCTTTCCAAAAGCCTGAGGCTACTAAGATTTCAGCACTGAAAGTGTAGCCTTGTTTCTTAGAAAGTCCTAAAGAACATCACATTACCAAGAGGTGACTGTCCTGTTCCCAGCAAAGCAGCAGTGTCCTTTGATTCTCTTCTCATTTCATCCCATCTGAGAAAAGTCAGTCCCTAACAGATTGCTTGAGCCTCCTATTAAAGCTAAGTGTCATTGATTACTTTGTAAGTGGGTAGCCAGCAAAGAGGGGAATACTGCCAATGAAGTAAATACCATTTATTACTGAACAGAGCAATATGGAATACAGCAATCTAGTCTAAGCCACACCACCCAGAAAGACAGTCCTAACACAGAAAAAGCTTTGAAATACTTTTTCTGTTTTAAAGATGTGCATGCAAAAACACAGAGCTGAATGAGAGGGAGAGTTGTTATATTTGGGGACCATAAGGCCCCAAGATCCAAGTAAAAGCACTTGTGTTGGAAAGGACACCAATTTAGCCACTCTAGAAGGACTAGTGCTGCTGTGTCCATGCTGGGTATTTAGAATTATTCCACAAAAATCCTTGGTCTTGCTTCAAACAGCCTCAGAAGCAGATCCTTTCAGATTAGTGAGCCTTTGTGCAGGAGACTGCCTAGAATTTTAACCCAGTTGGGAACCATGGGCTCCTGCATGATAAGCAGGAGCAAAAATCCCAGTTGGCCCCAGGACACATTGCCTCTGTGGAGGCTGATGAATGCTTGCAGCTTTGAGGTTAGACAGCTTTTGGTTTGTTTAAACTAAGTTTTGGCTGCTGCAGCATAAACCTACTACTGCTCATGCAGTCCTCATAGGCTGTGCAGGGCTGCCTCCCCCACTTCAGCACAACTGGTGTTGCAGCTGCCAACAGCTGCTGCTCCGATTCTTCCAAGTGCATTTACTCCATGCAGATCTGCTGACGACTCCAGAGCACTGCTGGCATGGAGCAGAATGAAACAGTCTCCCTGCCACCTCTCAGCCCAAGTCCCTCCTTCTTTGGCCCACTGCTCTCAGTCTTTCCCCATCTCAGTTGTTTTCCCAAGGCACTACCTCACTGATTTAAGTGACACTGCTCTCTGTTTACCTCAGTATGAAAGCATGGGTCCACCCTGTGCAGCAAGTCTCTACAGCTGTGGCAAAACAGGTCATAAAAATTCCCTGTGGAAGTATGTCCTGTCTGTATCAGAAAACTTGCTTTATGTGGGCAAGGACAGCCCAAATCAGGTGCAGAGGAGAGGCACAGGACATTGAAAAATGCAGTGTCGCTAAAGAGTCTGGAAAAGATAAGACTGTTCACTCAAGGAGAGAGATTCTAGGTCCTCTAGCAGGGCTGGGGAGATGTTTTAAGATTAGAAATGCTTTAACACTTGAAGCTCATCCCACCACATACAAACCAAACTGATATAATTCTGAGATTACAGCAAGAAGGCCTGTATCATGTCCTCTGCCCCTTTTCTTTCTCCCCAGATCTGTACCAAGTACACAAACCAGCTATGGTAGAGTTGACAAGTTAAGAAAGCTTGTAAAGCAGCACCAACCCTTTAGTTCTTTAGTTAGTTCTTTTATGGCCCTATGGGTGAACAGAGGAAAAAAAAAGTATGGTTCACCTTGGGCCCCTTTTTCCCAAAGAAATTCTTTCCAGTGTTATTTTACAGTTTGCACATTCCTGCAACGAACAGAAACTTCATAGCATAACATGCATTTAAAAAAGATGCTAAGCTACCGTGAAGTAAATTACTGACTTAACAGCCAGGCACCTACAGGTATAATTGTGTTTCATTTGAAGAACAAATTAAAGCAATGTGCATATTAGCCTCTGAGTCTGCCAGGGGCAGAAAGAGTCTGGAAACTTTCCAAAGTGCACAAGACTAGAAAAGCCCTACCAAAAAGCCCACAGGAGACAAGAGTCATACTAAAGAAGGACCATCTCCCAGGGATGGCCAGACCCATGCCTAGCTACATCTACATCCAGGCTTCCACAAGACGGGCAGGGCAAAGGCTGCATTTGAACTATAAACTGCAAGGCATGGGAAGAGATGGGTTAACAAGCACATCAGTGGAGCCTGATGGGAACACAGAAAGAAGCAGAGAGGTGAGCAGTTAGATGGATACTGCAATTACTGGTTCATAATGCTTCATACTCCACTGAACTGTGAAGTTAAGTGCCCTTTTCTAAAAGCCCAGAGGCACCCATACTGACTTCCCTCTCCTCCTCCAGTATCAAGTCGAGCACTTCAGTATATCTTAGGGCTTTAGTAGTGCCTATACTCCTGTCAAATCCCAGTTCACATAGTACTAGACTAGAAAGGGATAATACCCCTGAAAAACTGAAAAAAACACTCACCAAAAGTTTCTCCCAGCAAGATACTCTGCCACAGTGACAGTACGCCACGTGCCATAGTCTCCTCAGAATATACAGCAACTGCCACTGCAGGAACATTTGACTGCAGCAAGAGTCTTTTCAGGATGTCTCTCCATAAAGGAACAGGACCAGCTTCCTTGCTGGTTTGACCGCCTCCATCCACACCTCTTCTCATGCTTGCCATGTCCTTTTCTTTACTGCTGCCAAAGAGAAGAGAAAAGGATGAAAACAATTAACTAGCTGAAATGGAAAATAAATAACAGCCATTGTGGGTTTGAAAGTTAAAGCAAGGAAGTAATTTGTGGAACAGCTGAAAGAAGACGACATCAAGAAAAGGAAAAATAGTAAAACAAACAAAACAACAAACAGATGAAAGAAATAGAGAGATAATGAGAGAGATAATGAACAATCCTGTTAGCAACTTCAAGGCTGGTCTTGGATGTTTTCCTCCTGTTGTTTCTAGGTTTCTCTTTCCAACCCTGTCCCTAGAATAGCTTCTTTCCTTCAACCGTATTTCATTTCTGAACTTTCTGCTGCTTCCTGTTCATGAACAGGGCTCAGATCTCACTGTTGCTTTCGCTCTTGTGACTGAGAAGGCCACTCAGAATCTCACTACTCACTTCACCCAGACAAAGTGCCTGGATTTCAGCTGTGCAGCCCAGTCCTAGTTAGGCAGGGAGTGACTGCAAGGCAATGTTTTCTCTTGTCAACACTGTTCACAGTCCTGCCCTGTGAAGTCAAGGGACTCAGATAACTGTGCTGAAGGGCACAGACAGACTTTTGGAGAAGGGGAACAACTTGACATGAAATCCTGCTACAGCAGTGCAAAAGGGCAGCTTGGCTGGTGTCAATTCAGAATATGAGACTGTAATAATATTTGCCCTCGGTTCAACCTCATATACTGTGTACAAAAGCCTCTGTTTGAATAAAGGAATAGCCAGGGAGACATGAACTGAGAAGAGCCAAGAAACTCAGAGCAAAGTCCCAATTCTCTTTGTCCGGAAATCTAACTGTTTTGGAAAGAAACAAAAACACACTGAAGGTAGACAAGGAAAGGGCAGGACAGATTTCTTACTGAACTTTCTCAGTTTTCCTTGACATTATTTAAGAAAGAGTGAGCAAATCTGTGTTCTGTAGAAAGGATTCAAAAGCTGTATCCCCCCTCTCCCACATTGAGGGAACTGTTTGGCTCTCTTAGACCAGCCTTGATTTCCTGGATAAATACAATTGTGGTGTTTCTTTAATAGCATGCAGGGTAGAAAGGAAAGAACCAAGAATCAGGCAATCTAGGCCTTACCCTGCCCCTAGGACAAACGACTTGCTTGTATGGCTCATGATCAGTCATGAGGGGACGCATGCCTCTGCTTTTGTAGCTGCCTAAACCAGAATAACTCCAATATCTTCCCTGACCTACCTTTGCCTCAAATGTTTTGAGAGAGTTGGTTGTGTAGCACATTGAATACCAGAGCCTTTAATGATATCTGATCCAGGAACTCTAGAAAATAATAAAAAAAGTTGTTCGCCAGGAGAAAGGTAAATGTGGTCCAAAGCCAGAGGTGTATCAGGATGGAGTAAAGTTTCTCAGCCCCCCACCTAGACCATGTTACTTTTAGCACAGCATTCAGATAACTGCCTTGGCAGAAGTAATTTTTTTTAGCTAGTGACTCAGACTGACCCCTTAGGAGACATTTGAGCCTGTACACAACAATAAATATAGCAGATGATCAGTTTGGTCATATGAATACTGGTAACAAAGCTTTAAGGGCAACAGAGACCAGTATAGCAGTGCTGAGGCACCGATATTTAGAATATTCCACTTGACTGTGTTTTTCCAAACATGTCAGAGAAGGTCCAGGCAGGCTTACCTGCTCCAGACACTACCTCTTTCTCCTTGAGGTGTATTTAGCCAGATGGCAGGTATTTTATATTTAGAAAAACATTCATTCAGTAGGAAAACATTTGTGCAGGCAGGTTGACGTCAAAGGACTTGTTTTCTTTCTCCCTCTTCTGTGGGAGGAGAGACTCTTGCACCAGACCCTGGAGCTACTCACTAGCTAACGCTGTCTACATGTGAGACAGTGTGAGAAGTGAGACCTGGGCTGCACAGCCAAGGTACTGATGGAGGACAGCAGTACAGCCAGCTCCAGGGAGGCAGCCTGCCAGTGTGTTTGGCATCAGCAATCTGAGGCAGGAGGGTGAGATTCATGGATACCATGCCTGACAATCCATATGTGACTTGGATATGCACACAAGAAGCAGCTCCAAACTGTTGTAGCTACTTGTATAATTTTATTTTATTTTTTTAAATGCTGAGCAGTTGGTCCTCAGCACTCTGGCCTCCTGATGGGCTGGGCAGGGCAGTTAAACTCAGGTCAAATGCAGCAGTCTAACAAGCTGAGTAGCACATCACTAAAAGTCCTTTGAAGCACCAGCTCTGTCAGACTTCTCCAGACACCTGCTGCTCCATTCAGAAAGCAACAAGAAAGCACCAGTCTTGAAACAGGCAGAGCATCAAGCAGATCTGGCCAGGAAAGCAAGAAAGGTCTAAGGTTGCTATGACCTAAAAGGCTACATTTATTCAAGATAGTTCCCTTACTAAAGGACGCATCTTCTGTGTAAAGATCTGGCAGGGAGCAGCAATGGCCAGCCACTCCCTACAGGGCAGAGAGCCAGATATCAAGCACAGTTTGTGCCAGGCCCCTGCCAACCCACACCCAGCCCCACAATACCTGAGGTAGGCAAGCAGGGCAGATATGGTGATAGCAACCAACTTCAACTGATGGGCTGAGTCCAGATCATCAGGTAAGTCCACACTGATGGGGCAGGTCATACATTCCTACAAACAGCCTGAGAAGGGAACAGATGCCCAGGTCTGAACTTAAATGGAGCGAGGGAGCCCAAAGGCAGAGACCGTGGGGTGGAGGCCCCAGGTGAGGCTGGTCAGGGCCATCATGGCCCATTAATGTACTCGGCAGCAGCTGACTGCCTGAACCACTGGTGGATTAGGAAGAAGCAGAGACAGTAACTGTAAAAAAAAAAAAAAAAAAAGAAAGAAAAAAAGAAAACATGAAGACAGATTTCAGCTCATATGATTACAGTTTATACTATAAATAACTGAAGAGGGTCTTCCTATGTGAAGATTTCAGCAGGTTGAAACTTAGTAAATGGTTTGTCCATAATATCTCAATAATAGGTACTGCTACCAGCATCCTCTATAGCTTGTGTCAGATACTGTGCTGTTCCCGTTCCCAAAACCATAGATATGGATCCCAAATCTTTCTGAATTTGAGGTCTTAGTCACTTTACCATCCTCAGACACTTAAATTCCAGGGTAGTCAACCCTTTGATTAGGCAAGACACCTTGGCTAGTGAGAGCTCATTTAGAATAGAATAGTTCAATTGGAAGGGACCTACAAAGATCATGAAGTCCAACTGTCTGACCACTTCAGGTATGACCAAAACTTAGAGCGTATTATTAAGGGCATTATCCAAATGCCTCTTGAACACTGACAGGCATAAGGCATCAACCACCTCTCTAAGAAACCTGTTCCAGCGTTTGACCAAACCCAACTAGTGACTGGTCACCAGCCTGATGTAACTCCATTTAATATAACCCATTGAGCCCAAACCTGTGAGCCAATTGTTCACCCATCGTATTATGTATTTGTCTATCTGTATGCTGGACATTTTTTCCAGGATACTGTGAGAAACAGTATTGAAAGCTTTCCTGAAATCCAAAAAGATTACATGTGCTGGCTTCCCTTGGTCAACTAGGCGGGTAACCTTGTCATAAAACAAAATTAAGTTCATTAAACAGGACTTTCCCCTCATGAACCTTGTGAATACAGACAACACTGCAGTATGCCTTACTGCTGGGCACGAGGGTGAATTTCAGTGTCAGCCGGGCTTTAGACTACATGATAGTCTAATGGTCTTTTCTGACCTTAAAATCTATAGATTGTTTAACAGATGCTTCAGAAATTAATGCATTACACATTTATGCAAAGAGAAGTAAACCTCTATCTGGATGAGTTTGATTTGACAGTATGGGAACCTGCCTTTAGGAATGGTCAGGAAGTACCTTTCTTCCACAGCTACAGAAGCGCATCAGGATTTATACTGATTATGCAAGAAAGCTGAGTGTTGTGATTGAGCCACACCATTACAGAGTAGAACAGAAACTGTGTGAATACACATGAGCTCAAAACTAGGCTTCTCCATGCGGAAGGATGTTACTGGCCTATCCCACAGTTTTGCAGTTATTTTCTTGGTAAGTCTCATCAGTGTCTGTCATTCCAGTGTATGTATTTTTGTTCCTTTACGTCATGTAACAGCCTATAACTTTCTGTCCCTGCAAATTACCGAGCAATTACATGCAGCAGGTACAAAAAGAAACTACATATAACTTTTCCTTGCTTGAAAAAATAAATTATTGTTAAGGTTTCTACAGAGCATCCAGGATTGATTTAATGCTGTTCATGATAATGTTGCTAGTGAGATCTTAATGCAACTGGACTGACATTACTGTTTGGATCAAAAATTACGTTCTGGATCTACATGGGACTGTTTCAGGGATCAAAACTGGTTGGCTCTGGCATTGCTATTCTCACGTGTGTTTACCCAGACCACTTCCTTATTCTGCTATGACATGTAAAGGGTAGAAGTGAAACTGTTATTGCCCTGATCTCCGGCATGGCTGAAGTGGTCCCACTTGTGTGTGCCCTGGCACACCCTCCTGCAAGGAAGACGAGGGACAGGGAGAACCAGGATGCAGGCACTTTGCTACATTTAGCAAAGTCACCACAGATCTAAAGTACCAGGTTTCCTAGTTTCAACAATGGCAAGCTGCATCCATTTGCTAAAAAGAGAAACTGAATTGATCCAGCTCACTGTTAAAGTGAACTGCAAAACAGAGTAGTACTATGTCCTCTATTATACAACAGGAAAAAATGAGGCACAGAGAAGTTCCAGTGACCCAGCTGGTCCAGCCACCTGGGGGATCCCAGACTGGTGCTCTGTTACACCATGTTGCCTTTAATTTTGTTTACACACTGCTCTCCTTTCTCATACACCAAGATTTGGGACCTAAAATCCTCCTCCATGTTTGATGCAGTTTGAAAACTGGATGCAAGCCCCATCACTACAGCCTATTTCTAAATAGCCTACTAATTTGTCTTCTCTATAGCCATTTTTTCTTTTTTATCTCCAGGGCTATTCACAGTTCAGTTGTTTTCCAGAGATGACTTGTTGCAGTTTGCTTTGGTTTGAACAGGGCTTTGAAACTAGTGACTAGGATGCACCACATTTCTGCACAAGATCTTGAGGAAACAGCAGGGTAATTTATGAGACAAGCTACTAGTCTTCAAAGGATAACATCTTTTCAGCAGAAGTCCCTTTTCTTCAAAGGAAAATTTGCCTTTGCCTTGTGAACTTGCNAACTAATATTTATTTTACGCTCACCATGTCTGCATGATGTGTGTGTGTATGAAGGCCAAACGAAAGCAATTGCCCTCAAAGTTTTGGAAGAGGTATTGTCTGAAGACAACTGCTCCCAACCCCTCCACAACCTAATGAAGGATTGTAACAAGCTCTCTGGAAGTAACCACCAGGGGCTGGCCTCGCATGGTCTAGAGCTGGAGCAAGAGTGGACAGCATGCTGACATCTGCCTGAGAAATGGAACCTGTGGGGTAACTCTGGCAGCAAAGAGTCCCCATGGAAAACAAGCTCAAGCAGATAATTAGAAAGGCAGGACTGTAGTATGGGCCTGGGAAGTTGTGGCTCTGCCCTGCTGGCCACCTTTTGTGACTACAGCTATCTGGGAAACACCAGAATGTTCCTAATTTGCCCCCCACAAAAATCCTCAATGCCCTCCCTTGCTGCTAAAAAGAGGGTTGAGGAATGGCCTTGGATACAGTCTCCAGCCTCATCTGTCTGCCTCCTTCCTATAGAAATGCTCCCCAGGCAGCAAAGTGCCTGCCTCAGCAGGCTTCCTTGGTCGTTGCAGTATGCTGAAGGGCAGCCTCAAGCCGTGCTCACGGCTGTGCTTTCAGTTCACAGCCTCAATGGGCAAGGAACCTGGCCTTGGAGGCAGACAAGAGGGGTCTCAGAAACAGCGGCTGATACTGTCCTGACCCAACACACTCTGAATCCTGTCCCCACCAAACAACAGGACACAATTCTCAGAGGCTGGAGCAAATGGATGAGATGATATGAGGCAAATGGTGCATTTTCTGCACCAGGCAAAGATCATGAATGCATCTGCCATGACCTCTACATGCTAAAGAACATGAACAGCCTGGGAATGGCCTGGATACGCAATAGAGTACTCCCAACCCCATCTTCCCTTCCACGTGTTCCCTGGAACACCTCCCTCTTTACTTAATGAAAGCTGCATCCTTACACAAACTGTCTTCTGCTGAGTGCTAGGACAATGAAAATGGACCACTAGCCTTGCTGGAATTAGTCCTAAGATGGGGACTCAGCCATTCTAGAGCACAGATGGGGTCAGGTCAGGTTTTTCCCTACAAACAGGAGAAGCCATGTGGTTTTCGTATAATTTGGAACGTTTTCTTACAGAATAAAGATTGATTAGATGTCTGGAGTTCCCCAGAAACAATGTTGATAGTGTTAGCAGCTTGCATGCTACAAGAACCCATTCATGGAAAAAAAAAAAATCCTCATTTAAAATTTTTTTTTAACTTTATGTTCTTGCAAAAAGAAGCTTATTGGGTAACTATCAGAAATCCTCTTTCATCACCTTGTCATAAATCCCACAGGCTCTGAATTCCTTTAACAATCTCTCAGTTAAATTGTGACCTGCCTATTCTATTAAATAAACCTTTTTTCCCCCCCCAAAAGCTGGAAACAGCCATGAAGTTGCTCCCCTTGCCCTTGCTCCAAGTTCCGCTAATTAAGACATCAAAGCAGAGGGAAAATCAAGGTTGTGACTGTACAATCCCTGAGCATTAACCTCTCTTTCTAGACCATTTCCAAACAGGGCAACTAACTTCGGTCAACACAGATCTCCCTCTGAAGTTTCAGCCATATGTTATACTCTTTTATCACTGTTTCTGTGAATGATGAAACAGCTGCTGTCTTTCACCCTGAGGTGGCTGTACCTTGGGGGCAGTTGATGTGTATCTGGTTATATCTTGTGCAAACTCTGACAGTCAGGCAAACTCTGACATCCCACCTCAGTTCCACATCAAAGCCATGCTGCAGCTATAAGGAGTGGCACATTTTCACTGCGATTTTACTCAGGCCCCTAAACACTGAACATTCAGGAGAGAGATTGAAATGGGACCAGGTTTCAATGCAAAGTTGGCACCTAACACACACATTTAAATGCTCTATGCACTGAACACATGATTATGTTTAGGACAATATGCTGATCCCAAAAAGAGGTTGCAGGTTTCCTTGTAAAGCGGACAGATCCAGTGACCCAGTGCCATCCTCAGCCTACAGTGACACACACTTACTGCAGAGACCCAGCGAAGTTTGCTGGGTGTCCATGTCCTGGAGCAAGAGCCCAGACATCTGTAGTTAGCTTCGAGCACCAGAGCTTCTATCCAAAGCTTCCTGGCAGGCTCTAACTTGGACGAGAGGGAGGGAAAGAAGAAATTTGAAAACACCCTTTCCTCTTTCAGAGAAGTGTGCAGCAAACAGGTCTGCCTGCCAGCTCTTGCGGTGTAGTTGCCAGGCAGTAGTACTGCTCTGCAGTCCAGGATCAACAAACTACACGTTTGTATTCTCACCAGGGCCAGCATTATTACTGCCACAACTTAACACCCTTAAACAGAGACTGCCACAGCTGTGAGAGCTGCCTTGGGAATGAGGACAATTGCAGCAACCAGTTGACGGAGGAAACAGAAGAGTGGCTGCTATAAACCTCATGGATGAGGCAAACACTTTCTTTTCTGTTACAGGTAGAAAACTGAATATCCAGTACTCAGATGGATGTAAAAAAATGTGTAGGAAGGAAATGGACCAACCAAGCTGAAGATGCAGCCCTCTGGATGCACTGGCTGGTGGCTTGACCACAGCCAACATCTGCTGTGACTGTACATTGCTCCAACAAGATCCTGTCACCAGCACTGTGGGAATTAGAACTGGCATCCACCACAATCTGCCAGTATTAGCAAGCCCACTGCCCTTCTGACCAAGAGCCTCTAATTTTCTCCATCTTTCCACAACACCTTGTCTCTTTCTCTCACTGCCTTTGTACTCTGACATTGTGCAACCACCTATCCTTCACTCTATCCTCCTAAATTTCATACGTCAAGCACACTCCTTCTCCATAGCAATTGACTTTTTCAGAAGAGCAACCCCACAGAGACCTGCTGACTCTGGGAAGGGTCCATAGAGCCAAAATCCCTGCAATTTTCTGCACACCTAGTTATCCAATTGAGCCAAAGATGCATTAGACCATGAAAATTAGCATAAATTAAACTACTTCTATTACATCTAGGCTACTAAATATACATCATACAAATGAGAACTGTTTGTTTTGAATCCAAACAATGCTGCAGAAAATCTGGCCACTTGTACAACCTCAGCAACAGTAAGTGACAAGTTACTTGAGTTCAGCTTTAAAGATTTGTCAGCCAGCAAGCAGTAACAGACTATTAAACTCTTGTGGCAGTAGAGATGAACTGAAATGCTGGAAAGACTTTGATTTTTTCTGCACACAGGTCGGACTCAGGCCATTAAAGACAGATGGAGCAGGCTCCAGATGAGTTTAGGCATGGTAATTACAGTATGAGACTTGCTGTCAGTATTTGTAGAGCAATCCCTTCATGGTACACAGCAAGAGGAATGGGCAGGGTGAACAAGATGATAACGATTCATTGCAATCAACAGTTTTCTTCTCACTCTGATTCCCGTGAACTTCTCTGACCATGGACAGGATACAAATAATGAAAAGCACAAATTCTGTGCTTTGAGCAGTTCTTCTTCTCTTCTGGGACACCACCTTTTGCTGGCCCCCAAAACTACTGGTGCAGACAAACTACATCATGGAAGGACCTCTCCATTTCCTAAACCTGAAGATAACAGCATTACATATTCCAGGAGCTATTACTGCTGCAAAACCTCCTGAGCAGAAAACCAGATCATCTCCCCAGACATCTTCCACTTGGGGTTGATGTTTCACAGGGAAATTATTCATAAAGAACTCTTAACATTGAGCTTGCAGAATGCTATCTTCCTCCTTGTTTATTACAGCAAACAGAAAAAGATAACTGGCCACATAGGTGGCCAAATCATCTCATCACATTCTCTCTGACAAGCTAATACCTTCGTACCATCGTGGTGGCTGAAAAGCTGTGGATGGCTCCAAATCAGGATTTATTTTTAGGTTTCCAGACTGTGTATATTCCTGCCAAAAGAGCCTGGTCCAAAGTTTATTCAAGTCCACGATAAAAATGTCTAATGGCGTGAATGACCTTTGGATCAGCTCCAAAGAGTGTGCACTGATATTAGCACTGGGGCTGGCTGGGGATTCCCTTTGGGAAGGCTGCCCAGTAAAGAGGTGGTTTTCACAAAATTGAAATTTGCAGGGAGAAAAACATCCTGATTTTGAACCCTCTTTCCTTTTAGAAGAAAGAAATAAAAATACACTTTTTTTTTTTCAATTAAGGAACGTCAAGAAGCAATATTTTCTTCAGGGCCAGTTGGAACAAAATCAGAAAACTATGTTTTGGTTTGAATGTGTTCAATAAACCATTAAAACCTCATTTCCCTATAAGCACACCGCCTCACTAGGGTTGTGGTTTAGATGTCTCATCTTTCCCACAGGCTGTTTCCTTGAGGACTCCATCTTCCATGATGCAGAGTGGGCTCTAAGGTCTGTGAGATGTGATAGCAGCTACACACTGTCCCCTGAGAAATATGGGCATTAAGTTCCTGGATGGGAGCTGCCAGGAGGAAATACAATTCAAGGCTGATGCTCAGGGTTGAATGTAGTTGAAGCAAAGCATTTGGGGTTAATTGAACAAACTAAAGTGAAGCATGTCAATTAGTAGCACAGCAAAACATCTAGTTTTGATCAAAAAATGTCAGAGTAAAACTTACTGGCCTCTGCAAACCAAGATGTTTTGAAATTTTATTCCATGAAAAAATTTAGAAACATCAGTGTTTCTTCACAGCCAAAGAGAGAAACAAAGGTTAAAAATTTTCAAGACAGAAATTCTGCATTTTATTTTGTTCTCAGTAATGCTACAAGGAAGCAAAACTCCCTTTCATGGCACTGCAAGTAGCAAGAAAGCACGAATGGTGAGAAAGAAAGGAGATGTGAGAAGCTAAGTGCTCTGTAGCTGAAAAGCTGTGCAGAACTGAACACCAAACATCCACTCAGCAGCTGTCTGTTCCATAGTTCAAGGATCCTTTCCCAGGATAACAGGCAATCCCCCAAGCTGGAGGGATTCAAGAGTTGCTAGCTGATCAGAGAGCAGATAGTTTTGAGTAGCCACTTCCCTGGATACTCCAGATCACTATGGCAAGAACACACCTCTAGGGCTTTGCAGGCTCTCTGGAATATAATTTGACCTTCATTGCCCCATTGTCTTCCCTGGAGTTACTCATGGTTCAACTAAGGGAGGCCAGAATTCATTCAGTCTCACATACTCACCACCCAGTCGACAGGCAATAAAGTGGCATGTGGAACACGCACTGGGAAAATCACCTTTTGATCTCACTGAAGGTGGTCCTCAAACCAGGTCATGCTTGAGAGAAACAGCAGGGAGACTGAGGAGAGGCTGGGCTGCAGCTGTCTGTGCTGGGGCGGTCTCCAGTTCAGCAGAATATTTGCCTTTCTCTTGCTGCCAATTTTGGAGCCTCTATAAATACCACACCTAAATAACATGGAATAAAATAAACGATCCTCTTCAGGCACCCCACACCCTTCCATCACCCTCCCTAATAACATCTCAACATCCAAGGGCTGCAGAGATGCACGGGGGAAGGAATAATTGTTAAAAATAACTAGTCTAGGGAGGAAAACAATTTATGCTGGATCTGGAGCAAGGATGAGGTTCCATTTCCTACTGAGAATCAAGTGAAAAATGTCATCCCAGAGCCTTCTGTGCAGTCATCAGTGACTTTTGCAGCACAGCTTGTAACCTGTAGCAGCACAGATACAGTCAGGACATGGTGTGGAAGAGCAGCCAAACCCTTCCCTGTCACTTGTCCTGCAGCAAATACTTTATAAGTACCCCATCAAATCCTCACCAGTAAATCTGTCCCTTGATGTGCAAGGTTCTGATTTGCTATGAAGCACAAAGCTTAATTTGCTAGTTATTTGGCTAGGTGCCTTTGTCCTTGTGAGTGCTCCTGGGCCCCAGCACAGGGCTACTTCCTGGGGGTCTTATGCTCACAGATCCATATTCACCAAATCTCAGCAGATAAAAAGAGCTCTTGATATTTAGCCACCTGGTCTGAAGAAGGTGCTCAGCCAGAGATGAGACTGAAGGCAGATGCAACACAAATTAGCTCTGAATCAAATGTGGTTCAAAACACAGCTCCTAGGAGAGGATAATGCCACACACCTTCAAACTGGACCATGCAATCTCTGAAAGCCAGCTCTGGATACATACACGACAGTGTATTTACAGAACTCTTTTATTATTGTTATTATTATTGTTATCATTTTCCTTTTTACCTGGGGACTGAATGTTTAGGTACTGTGGAAGGAGAAGGCTGTACATCTGGAAAGCGTCAGATTTAATGCCGAAAATCATCAGCCCAGGTCAGCTAAAAGTACGTTTGCTTCCAGCAGCAGCTGTGCAAACTCCTGTTGCCTCGGTTGTGCAGGGCTTATATAAAGATTCCTCAAAGACAGTGCCCTCTTTGTGAGCCCCGAGCTCTGCTGATCCCTGGCAATTCCAACCCCAGTTTCAAAAGGAATGGGCCTAAAATGGCATTCCCACCGCAAACAGATGTGTTTCAGCCTCTGTCTAAGGCAGCATTCATTTCATCATGAAAAGGAAAACATCATAATTTAGGGTCACACGTCTCCTGCCTGTCAGTCAGGCACTGCCAGCTATTTTTACAGCATCCCGGGGTGTTGTAGCATCTAGAGAACAAGTGACACACCTTTCCAAAGGCTGTTCAGAATGATACCACTCAGTGAGAAGCTCTGAGCTCCAAGCTTTGGTTTTGTCCTTGACTTTTTTTCTGATTATAAAACATCTCTGTGTGTATTGTGCATTTTTTTTCTATTGCTTTTCTATTGATTTTCTTTGGTTCCCATTGCTCCACAGACTTGCTCTACCCACTGCAAAATCTGTACTGTAGTGTTAGAACTTTTCTCATGGTACTGTGGCATGTGGGTGCACCTGATGTACTACGAGAACAAGCTCTCTCACACCAGCAGCCAACAGTTGAACAAAACTGTACATACTGTAAAAGAAGCCAAATTTCACTCACTGACTTCAGTAGCTTTTGGTTGCTTCTGGTTTACATTGAGATTGAATCTGGCCAATTTATTTAACCTAATAAACAAAATTCTAATTATAAACAGTCCAGTAAAAATACTCCGCATCTGAAAGAGGCACAGAGACCACTACAGAGAACAATCCCAAGCATCCTTGCCTTGTAGCCAAATATTATATCTGCAATGCAAACAAAACACCAACATATTTACAGTTCAGTGGGAGTTTTGATCATGTAATAGCTTAATAGCTTTAGGGTTCAAATCACTGTTCATTAAAGTCAACAAGAGTCTTTGCATTGACTTTAATGAGCTCTGAGTCAAGACTGGAATATACAGCATTTTCCGAAGAACTCAAAGTGGAAAAAAACCCACCTCTGGTAAAGCTCTTACCTTGGTATTTCTGAAAGCTGAATGACTGAAGGGACCATGCTCCTCTTGCTGTGCAGTTTCAGCCTCCAGGGGTAAAAAGCCCTGCTGAGCCACTCCTGGTAGTGCCGGAGTTCCACATGCTGAAAAGTCCACCAGCAGATTTCATTACAGTAATTGCACTAGAGTTAATACTATGTTGTAGAGAAAGTGAGCAAGAAAATGCAAGGGAACAAAATCCAGATGATCAATCATCCTTTTTTACTGACACTGTCTTTATGTGGGTTGTTTTCACTGGAAATATACACCTAATAATTGCCCAGGTTCCTTGTTTTTTCAACATCATTTCTATGGTAAATGCCATTAGTTACTGTGCCATAGTGATTTAAAGCTGAAAACCTACTGTGACCTGAACCAAAAGATAGATTAACTTATCTGCTTTAACAAGGAGTTGCTTGAAGCCGTATAGGAAATATTGTATGAACTTAAATTTCATACGGCCAGTAATTACTTTTCCTGTTATTTTTCTATTAAAGAAATACAAAAGGAAATGGAGGCTCTGCATAACGGGGACTGGGTTGTAGTGCTTTTAATCTGCAGGTCATCAATTCAAGGTAATTTAGCTAGTGACTCCAGTGGTCTCAGCCCAGCTGTCAGGGGACAGGTGACCACACTTGGCCATCCACCATTGCTAAGTTCTAGAAGGCAATTCAGTAGCTCAGAGGACTTTGACTGACCAGCCTAACTCAAGCTTGTATCCCATGTATGGGGGTGTTGTTTCAGACCCAGCTGCTAAGCAGCTGGATACAGCATGGTCAGACACTGACTAGCGGTACCTAGGTCAGTCCCCCTGAGCATCACATACAGGTGGGTCAGTCTGTCTCTGACTATTACAGAAATCAAAAGAGGCTGAGTAAATTCCCGCTGATACAGGGTTATTCCTGGATAGCCATGGGGGAGAGCTGTGTGTGAGGGATCTGCTAGGAGCCTGCTGATAAGGATAAACAAGAAGGAAAATGGATTTTCAGCTCAATGACCTCTAAGAGTGAAATTACTGAGTTCCAGGATCTATGGACTGATATCCTTCAAGAAAGTTCAATTCACAGCCTCCATTCTTTCATTAGGAGAGATGCTGAGATCCTGAAGCAACTAGTTTTCAGTGGGATATTAGCTTAGACATGGGAACCAAGGACTTTTAACTTGAAAAGTTCCCTACGAAAGTGAATTCTGACTTTTTTTTTTTTTTTTTCATTTGTGGACTCTCAGCAATGATGCAGCTCCTGTACAGTGAATTTAAACTGACTACAGGCTTGCTTTTCTTGGCTTCCTTCCACAAGTGACAAGTTGACAGCTACTGCTCTTGGAAGAAGATGGCCTTCCAATCCTCAGGGCAGCATATGGTGCACAAATCATTTCTTTCATGTCGTACCTGATTTAGAGCTGTAGGAAATAGAGCTAAGAGACCAGTGAAGCCATCTCCCCCACTGTCCATCACATGTCACTGTGTCATGCCTTGTTTTCAATGTGCAATGTCTCAACAGGCAATTTGAGAGCTGTGGCTGTCCTTCCAAGCTTTATAAATGTGCTAAATGGGGTGGATACCTGGAGAAGAAATGTGCCATTGACTGTGAGACATTACAGGAGGGAATAATGTGTCGTAAATCAAAGAGACACAACACTACTCCAATAGGCTAGCCAAGAATATGAACCATAGGAGTCCTTACAATAACATGTATTTGTTGAGTCAAGAATTTAATCTGTAAGTTGCTCAGTGAGGATTTATATCTCACCTCTGGTCCTGCATTCTAAACAAACACTTTAAAAAAATCTGAAAAAATGTTTTTTCTTGGGGAGAGTTATCCTCACTGTTATTGACGCTTCTGCCATTTATTAAAAAACTCCAGAAAATCATAAGCTATGAAACACTTGCTTTTTGACTTTTTTTTTAAAATACACCAGGGTAGTTTTTTGTGTGCTCTTGTTTTTCTTTAACCATGCTTAGAACAAAAGTGTACTTCCCAGAACAACATTTTTCCCTTGCTTGCCACAAAACTAAGTAGGATAGAAAAACAGAAGTAGGAAACATGGTGTATGTCTAGAAATCAGGGAGTGTAAACATACCAGCAGAGAGCGACCTAGTTCCCACTCTGAATGGAAGAGTAACTGAAGGAAAGCACATTAGACATCTTAGCAGCTTGTATTCCTCCACATGGCCTTTCTTCTCCAGCCTTCATGTTTGACTAGTCATTATTAGCTCTCCTACTCTGCACTATGGATGGAAATGGAGACAGCTAGAGTCAAACATTACTCTAAGTAATTATTCAAATAGATCTTGCTACAGTTAGCAGGAAACCAAACTGTAAACAGTTGTTATCCCAGACTTGCACTTGAATAGGCAGGGTCCATTTCCAGCTGGGCTGCCTGGGGATAGCCATGAGGATGATTCCAGAGCCTAAGACTAGCGGTTCTCAGCCTAAAGACAGATGCTGTGAGCACCACTGGTCATCCATGGCAGGGAGGGCAAAAACTGCACAGAGACACTCCCTCTCCCTTTCCTCGTAGGCATAGCAGTTGGTTCAAATGAACAGAGCAAGACAAGACACAGTCTGGATCAGAGACAGGCACCTAACCTCCTGCTGGGGTCTCAATCCAGCCCTGCATTCATTTTTTGGCTACAGATTTCACCATACCCTTACAGCCTTAAACACCATGATGTGCAAGTACAGACACATTCTGAATGCTTTACTTGCACCATGAAATGGCACCGGTCTTATTCCCATTCTGCAATCAGACCCAGAGGCATGCTGTACTGTAGCCAAGGGGGGTCTGGTTTGTGGAACATCCTGCCACTGCCTCCCAAACAGACGGCCCATTTAGCCTCTCCTAGCACCCAGCAAAGCTTCAGTTCTTCATTTTTGATGCCTTACTCAAATCCCGCTGCAGTCCCTCCACATGCCTGTTTGGTACGAGAATAGGCCCACTGGGGTTGCAGAGCGCTCCCCACAAGCGGGCAGAAGGGCCATGTAAAAATCAAATCCACATGACTGTATTTATAGGCAACCAAAGAGAGGGCTGCTCTTCCAAGAAAAACTTTTCCATATAAAAGAATTCTTAATCTCCCCTTTGACTGTCATTGTTGAAATGATGGCTTTGCAGGCTTGAAATTTAAGACCCTATCGGCATCTTTTCTGTTAGCTGTGATTTATGAATGGTTTCGCTGTTGATTATCCCCCAAGATTACAGTGTGTCAGCCCTGACAGACAAGCAGAGGAAATTTCACAGGATAACGGCTAGGTCCTTCGCCACGGCAGCGAGGCAGGGAGGTATGCTTTGACTCAAGCGTGTAACAATATCAGCAAATGCCGACTGGACTGAACAGGCAATTGAACAGTCTACATGTAGCACCCTACTCAAAGGCAAGCAGAGTCAGCAGAAGTCTTTATGATAATTTCTCTGGGCTTTGGACCCTTTGCTCACTCTGTAATACAGCATTCAGTTGTTTTGTTTGCCTTGGTTGTGGCACAAACTGTACAAACTGCAGTCAAATGTGAGAAGGTAACATTCACCGCATGTAACCCTGAGCATGTACTTTGGAGATCATCCTTCCTTACTGCAGTAGCAAAGTCTACTGTCTTGTCTGGGAGATACACTATCTTCATGTCAAGCCCAAAATATTCAAAGGAAATTTGCTACCTTTGATTTATTTCCAAGATCAGCCACTCCTGACCCCAGAAAAGGAGATTTTGTGGCTTTGGTTTCCATTTCTTGCTAGATAGTTTGTTCCAGGTCACTGCTAGGAGAAGTGTTTATCTGGTGAGCGTAACAGGGGCAGGGCAGGTGCAGCCATGACTTGAGGGAGCTGCATAGCATTCTGGTTTCTTGCACAGTGCTGTACAGACCCAGTGCTAAAGGGAGAAAGGAACAAGCCCTTGTGGTGGAAAGCTATACCTGAGGATGCTCTAAGGAGACCAGCTATCCCCTGAGAGAGCTCTCAGAAGCAACTGCCTGTATTGCCTGTATTAGTTTGGCTCCTTCTGGGCTGTGGCCTTCACTTGACCAGACAGCCAGGAGTCCAGGTTGCAAGAATTTCTGATGTGGGGGCTGCCTAAAAATGAACGAGCAGGCCTTTGCATGAGAGAGGTGATTTTATCTCCTGATAAACGTCTTCTGCTTGTCAGGCAAAAGGCTCCTTTGGTTTGAACTCTGCCACACTGTTCTGCAAAATGAATCGTTATCGGCATGTGGTTTCCAGGTCCAGCACTACGGATGTGCTTCCTGCTGTTTGTAACATCATCTGTGCAGTGAGCAGCAGTATGGCACCCTCATGCTGTGTATCATTTCTTGCTGAGGTAAAAAAACTCCAGGCGGTGCCAGGCAAGGGTGATCTGGGCTTGATGTACCTGGGTCCTGCTCTGTAGCTGCATTTCCCTCAGCATGAGTGCTGCTGCTGCTTTGGTGCCTTTCAATACCACTGTCATGAAGACACTATGGACAGGAAAGGCTGCACCTTTTTGGAGGGAACCAAAGAGCATAGTTACATCCAACTGTGGCCCAGGCCATTCTTACTAGGGCTATTTATGCTGTGGGTGTTCTGAAGGATCAGGTTTGACAGTGAACCAGAATGGACATGCCTAGCATTCTTCCAATTTTGTCACCCAGCCTGCTTCAGAAAAAGTCCTGATGTAGGTGTTTGTATCCTGTCTCTTTCTTCTCTCACAGTATTTGTCTTTCAAGCCTGGCAGCAGTGGAAGGAAACTTAGCATGTGATGCTGATATTCTGCCATGTCTGTGGGACTGCAGACTCCTAAAGTACTCAAATCTAGAGAATAGCTAGGGAAACAGGAGGCAGATGATCTACCCAAGCGTGCAGACGTTTGAATCCCAGTGGATTCAAGAAAGGGTATAGGCTTTTATTCAGAAGCTGGGCTGCTCACATCAGGAAGGCTGTTTGGGTTCCTGTCCCCATTGCCCTCTCTCATGACTTCCCACCTACGCTTCATCATTTTGTGGCAGTGATCTGATCATTCATGACATATCTTACCAGTAGGGTATTCATGGGCATAAAGGGCTGCTGGATGTCGTAGCACAACTGTGCTGGATAGATGAGCCTTGCCAGAACCTGGACATAGGGAACAGGGACAGAGAAAGGGTCATGGTGGTGGAGGAGAGGCTGCGAGGAGAATCCAGGAATACCACCAGTAGGAGCGGTTTGGACATGAGTCCCATAGTACTTGGCAAGGCAGCCAGTAGAAAGGGGGAATGAACATGCAAGCATGGGGACAAAGTCTTAGCACTTAACTGAGGGATCTGTGAAGACCCCATAGCCCTCAGCCTTGGTTTGTAAAGCCTCTTCTGGAAACCTCAGACACAATTACATGGAGCCCGGTGAGCCCAGGCTCAGATCACATTGCATCCCTGATGCTCTGCTCATTACCTGAGAAGAGCTGTCAATATCACCTCTTTGGCACACAGCAGGTCTCTAGTCCTGAGGAGAACCAAGCCCCTGTAGCTCCCCAAAAAGCACAGTGATTTCTTCAAGTGGAGATATTCACCCATTTCAGGACTAGGCCTGGGGTCGTGGTCTAGAACAAAATAGACCAATGAAAAACGGTTGGAGAAACTGTAAGAACTGTGTTTCATAAAGACCTCTTTAATCACTGTTGGCAGAAATACACCTCTGCCTGAGAGTGAATCTTAACAGATACAGTCCTACTGGAATTTTCCCTGGTTTTCTGCTACTTGACTCCGCACTCCTTATTTATTGTTGTTTTACAGTCAAATTCCCAGCTAAGCAGGTTTATTCCTCCAGTGTTAGGGCTGGTAGTAGAGACCACTGTGCCACAGTCTGTGCCTTCACACACTGCTGCCCTTGTGTCACGGTGTTTGCACCTGTTTGTCTACACTCAGCTGCTTCAGAAAACTTCCCTCCAGACTTTTCCTGCCTCCTTGTCCCACCATACACACAAGGGTCCAGTTTCCCCGTTCCCAAGCCAAGACACAGGAATGTACCAGTCCCCAGTGATTCCCTCCAGTAAATTAGGAATTGCTGAACCAAGGAGGGTTTCAGTAGAGCAGCATGGCCTCAACCGAAAATTCCCCCACTTGTTGTTTTTCTTCCTCAGTAGGGCACCATGCAATATTTACATCCAGTTTCAACAGGGATAATTCTAGTGCCCCATATATACATCTGTGTCTGCACACTGTATCCTTCACTGAGTTTCTATTCAGCCAGATTTTCACTGGCCAAGAACCAGACCTTGAAGGAGGACTTCTGACCAATGTATGAGTCATTTTCATCACAGACATCAGGACAGGAGGCTTTTCTTACTGTCTGCCACCCTGTGATTTACACAAGAGCACTACATCTTGGTTGAGCTACACAGTACTAACCTTAAACAGACAAATAATAACACCATAATATGTGCATACACATGCGCTGCAGAACCCAGCAGCAGTTTAGCCAGTTATAAGTCAATACCAATACAAATGCTTGGGGCTGCTCAATGGTGTCTAGCACTTCAACAGTTTAGAGCTTAGCAAACCTTAAACCATGAACACCCACTACTGTGCTGAACATGCGCATTGTGCTGAAATTTACTTTTTAAAACATACATTATTTAGCTCCAGGAAATACTGAATTATAGCTTCTCATAACAAGAATCAGAAAAAACATAGTCTCCCCTCCAATTGCTCCCTGAGCTAGAATATATCTATCTGTACAGGAGTAAAGCATAGCATACTCACCCCTGCCCAGTGTCTGAGTCCTTAGTCCTGCTCCTTTTTTCTTCTTGGAGGAAAGCAGGTTTGGAGACACTCCTTCTCCTTGCACATACAGTCTCACCAGTTCAGGAGAGGGGCAGGGGAACAGGGCTGCAGGGGAACTGCTGTTCTGAATGCCTGTAGTTCACAGCATTAACAGGCCAGAGAATCCTATTACGTGATAGGTAACAAGCCAGGGCCTAATTTATGGAAATTTTGACCTTTGGTCCCCTTTGACATTTTCGGATCAGCCATAGCCTGTGTGAGATGTCAAAGCTCTTACAGTAAGGGGCTCTAAATCAGCCTGTGCGGCTGCTAGAGCCAATGAGCGGGTCAGAGGTAAGAATTCACTGAGGTTCGTGTGTGGGCTGCTCAGAGCCTGTTTGACATTTATAAATCAGTGACATTCCTCTGCACAGCTCAGTGCATACAAATCGTTTCAGTCTCTCTGAGGAGGGCCCCTCATCTCAGTCAAGGGTGGATTTGGGCATCCTTGGCCTTTCCTTTTGACTTGAGCAGAATAAGCCTAAATAAATCCAGCGTTAGTAGCTGACAAGGTCACCTACCACTGTAAGTATGACCTGCTCCCTCAGGAGGATGGAGTGAGGGATCTTTGAGAATCAAATGTACCTCCAAGAACTTTGTGCCATCTTCAGGGCTTGGTCATGGAAGTCTTGATCACTAGGTGCCATACCAGATGCCTCATGCTTTCATCAGCTGCAATAACAAATGTTGTGTTCATCGATTTTGTTATTAGTGCAGCACAAACAGCTACAGTCCTGTTCTGCTCGGTGCTAGGCTAAGAGGAGGTGGCCTGTTGGATGTCAGCAGCTTCCCATGGAAACCTACCTGCCACAGATAAAGCTCCACCAGGCTGAGATCTATGAGTGGGCCTGCCCCGAATTTCTCACAATCTAGACTCTATGTAGAGAAAAAACATGATGAGAAAAACATAACCAGGGCTGCGGACAAGGTAACGTTAACATCAGTCAGTTATTGTGCAATAAATGTCCATCTTGGCTTCCGCAAGCCCAACCTGTTTAACCACTGCTTGCTTCTCCAAACCCCAAGGGTTTACATGGACACTCTGTTCCCCTCAGTACTGGCAGTGCCCTGGCGCACCCTGCTCCACCCGGCTAGCAGCTGTGCTGGGCTTTGGGAAACCCTCCCATTGCATTTATGGTGGCCCCAAGCACATGATGGCCAGGACAGGGAGGCCAGTTCCTCAGCGTTTGTGGACCAGCAGCTCTGGAGCTGCTCAAAGAAAGAGATGTTCATGTTCTGGGCTGTGCTAAGCCCAAAGGGCCACCACGAGGGCATGGCTGCCCGAGAGGGGGCTATGGCAGGCTTGTACACCCTGTTTTATGCACTGCCACAGTCACCTGCTGCCTCACTGAAACTGCCCCGAAGTGAAGAGGGACGAAAGCTCTTGAGAAGAGATCCTCCCCGATGCCCACATGCCTCCACGCTAAGGGGAAAAGCAGCCG
>VXAL01004057.1:0-37501 GCA_013399475.1 Chauna torquata | reverse complement strand
CGGCCCAGGGCCACCGGCGAGAGGCCAGGGACGGCAAAGTGGTAAGAGCCGGAGCCCGGGCGCCGGCGGGGGGGAGAAGGGCCGGCCGAGCCCCGGCGCGGGGGCAGCGAGGACGGGGCCTGTGCCCGCAGAGCGGGGCACCCCCGGCTGCGTCCCCCTCAGCACCCGGCCGCCCGCGGGCTCCCCGGGCTGCGCGCCCCATCGCGGCGGCACCGCTGCTGCTGCTGCTCGGGGGGGTTCTGATGCGCTCAGAAGTGGTGGCAGTTTGGCTGGGTGAACCTAGTAGCGGTGCGGGAGTGAAACCCAGGTCTTTGCTGCCTACCTTAAGAATAGGAAGGTGCAGTCACTTCTCAGTGACACTGTGCTGCCTGGTAGATACAGGTTGCAGCTGCATCGCTCTGGACCGAGGCACAGGAGGCCAGCTCCCAGCTGTGCTTACACTCCTGCATCCCACATTCGTTTTGTCCTGAGCTTGAAGCCACGTTTGCTGGAGCCCTCGCTGAAAGAGATACGGAACAGTCTGTTAGCTCAGGACAGAATACAGACGTCTGTCTGCACAGTTGGTATGGAGACATGGTCTGGGGAAGGCTGTGTGTTGCTGCCCTTTGCTGGAGCAGGGTTTTGTGGCATGAGTCTGCACGGAAGGTCTGTGGGCTGCATGGCTGAGCAGGGCAGGGTTAGTGGTTTGTAAGCTCAGACAGCTGGCAGTAGTGCTATAGACTTTGGTTAGCCTGACACAGTGCCAGTGAAGCAGTTGACTGTGGAGTAGGATTTGGGTAGATTTACTGTGACTATCATTCTGCTCATTCTGCTTTATTTTTGTTTATTTCTATCCCTTAGCCATGAAAGTTTTTATAAAACACGAAGTTCAGAGCATAAGCAATGATGGGAGAAGTTTTTAAAGGATGATGAAAGTTCATCCCCAGGGATCTTTCAGATTTTTTTAACATATAAAAGACATTTGTAAGTGTATTCGACACCGTTAATTGACTTCTATGAAGAATAAAAACTCTTCAGCACTAATCTTTGCATGGGGAAAATTTATCTACCTATGGATTAGTGATAATTCAGAGACTTCTTCCCAGTAGAGACATTTGCAATGACTTAGCACACCCTCATTTTCTTTCTCAAGTTCTAAGGCTATTTTAGCATATTATTGAATACTGCCTTTTACTCTCAAGCATGCCAAAACCATCCCCAAGAACAATGATTCCATCTCATAAGAGTGTGGTGGGTAGAGTGTGAGAGATAAATTATGAAAATCAAATCTCAAACCCACTAACAACCACTAACTGTGTTCCAGCTACATAGCCTTACCTGCAGATGCCTGGATGTGTGCGCCATCTTGGTAGGACCGTTTGTGTTCAAAGAGTTACTCACATTCCTCTGATTTGGAGGGATCAGGCTGTTGCTATGCATTTGTAAAATAAAATGTGGGAGGAAGATGAATGAAGGTTTGCTGGACGAGAAAACAGCTGGCTTGGGGGTTTCTGCAAAGCTCCGTAATGGGGATATAACAGCCTCCATTCCAGTAATCATGACAGTCAGCCACCACTCCTCTCAAGAAAGCCCTTAGATATCGAAGATGAAAGAGCATAAGCAACAACTATTCTAGCTTTTAGACTGCTAGGACAGAGCTTTAGTGCTCCTACAGGGGGGAAAAAAAAGTTATTCCTATGATCAGTGTAAAGAAAAATTACGTTCTCCAGTTACTTTTCTGATTTTGATCACAAGTGAGTGTTTTAAATATTTCAGAGGAACTTACAACTGTAGATGTTTCTGATTTTTATAACACATTGCAACAGCATGGGTAGCCCTGGGCTCCAGCTGTTAGGGTGTGGGTTTCATATACTGTGGATATTTTTGTGCCCTTAGTAGGTACAGAAGGTTGCTGAGATACTACCACTGAAACCAATTTGACTGCATTATTTGGAGTGGTGCAGGACTGCATTCTCTAACTCTGGTATATTTCAAAATAATGAAACTGGCAGGAATTTTCACTGTACATGACTGCATGGAGAGTTTCACTTCTCATTTCCAGCCTGCAAATACTGTACTTGCAGCTGTTATTAAGAAAACAGGGAAAATATGGAGAGCATTGCTTGCTTTGTACTTCTAAATTTCAGTGTCTAATTAGCTTTAATCTTACCGTTTAACAAGGACTTGCAGATCTATAAGCAATTATATGCTTCTGTTTAACTCCACTACTCTACTGTTCACCAGAGCATGAAAAATTGGCAAATCAATAGTTGCAGCTATTTGCACACCAACACATGCTTTTTTAATTGCTTGTTATGTTAGTGTTTGTTTTGCTTATAAACCTGACAAAACCAGGAATGTAGTTGCCATTCTTTGTGTTATAATACCATAAAACCATATATAAGCTAAGTTACTAATGGCCAAAATTCTAGTATGTACAGTTACAATAAATTGCTGTCAGGTGAACAAAACAACATTCCAGATCTGTGTGAAGGATTTCATACTATTCCTTGCTGCAGACCTATCAAAACCACCAGTCTGAACCCAGTTGCGTTCTTTTGCAGTCAGCTATTTTGTTCCAGCTTCACAAATATGTTGAAGAATTTTTCTGCTCTAGGATAGCTCTTCTTGTACAGACTAAAGTGAGATTGCATGCCGTTATCGAAGCCTTTCTTCTGTGTAAAATCCATGCTTTCCCTGCTTTGTGTCATTAACTGACTCTGGAAAAAGTAAACTCTTTTCTCTGTAATAAGCATGACTTTGTTTCAAAGACAATGCACCATTTATTCACATTTAACCAGCCAATTTGGCTACAGCTTTGGGATCCAAGAAAATATGAAAGGCAATTTAGGACCAGGGTCATAAATACCACAAGTTCAACACCATTTAGGGTGTTGAACATTTTTTTTTTTGCATTTTACTTGCAGTACAGGAGAAATTGGTTTTATTTCTTCAAATGAAGTCCATGTAGGGAATTTGTCAATTGTTTTGTGCGTAAGTGCAAATATCCTAGTGAAAATAGAAGGTGACTTTTACCTAATTCAGCCTTTTAAGTCTGAAACATGATTAATTTGATTCTTAGGACTTGGGTTACTGAATTCCCTAGACTTTGCTTGTAATGCTGGGCCAAAAGGAGCACACATACAATGAAATAAATGTCTAATAATACACACAAAGAAACAGTTGCTGGAAGGGTAGGGAGTGAAATGCCATCAAGGTAGCCAGATCTGCTTAGAGTTTTCCCTGTTGTTATTGCCCTGGGATATAGATTTAGGCTAGAAGGACTGATTTTGAGATCTTTCTAATGCTGCGCTGAAATAAGTCTAGGCATCTAATAGGATCACTCCTGGTGATCTTGGAGGAGATCAGGACCCCATTCATCTGCAGAACTATCCATCGTGCCTTCTTGAAGTAGCACACTTCTTGTCCTCTCCCAACGCTGTTGCTACTGCAACAAATTACTTTTTATTTGAAAGACTAAATATTTATGAATTCAACCTGCCTCACTGCGCACTGACTTCCGTAGGACTATCCCAGTGGATCAGCTGTCAGATGAATGCCCCCATGTAGGGAATTCCTACTTACATTCAGGAGCTGTTTGACAACAGTGCAGTACCAGAATCGGTATTGTGTGGTGGGAAGAGGTTCCAGCTTCATCTTAAGTACTGTGGAGGAGGAGCATACCTTGCCACTTGGTGTAGCCTTCACAAGCATGGTCTCATCAATGGGGTCCAGGTCAGCATGTGTGCCAAGCCTGCTGGACTTATGGAAGATTTAAAAACAAAAACAAAAACGAAAAAAAACCCTCTTCCTGACATGCCATATATCAAAGAGCCTTTGGGGCCACAGAGCCTGCATCTTGTTCTACACTGAAAGAGCTCCAGGAATGGGGACTGTGCTCTGGGGACTGGGCGAGGAGCATGGCCATCAAAGTGTTTGCTGGACAATAGTAATTTCCAGTCCTGCCAACACCTCCAGTGAAAGCATGTGTGAGAGAAAGGCCCAGCACCCTCAACCTGAGCCAGCTTGCAGCCTGCACACGAAGCAGGTGATGTCTTTCCAAGTCCATGTGGGTCCCAGCAACTCTGATGAAAGCCCCAGGCTTGTGCAGAGAGCAAGGCATCCATCTGGCACAGCAGCATAGCTTGCCTCAGGGCTTGGCATTTGCTGCCTGGCATCCTGACCTACTTCTGAACCGCTCCCACGGGTGGGATCCTGCAGGAATTCCCCCAGCAGGGGTTGGCGGTGGTTTCAGTTCTTGCCTGCCATTCACCGTCTCCACAGCCTGGCGAAGGCTAACCCCAGCTGGCTTTTCTCTGCACCTCAGCCCGTCGAGTTCTGAACACGCACCCGCTTCTCTTCCTCCTTGGTTCAACACTAGGAGTGAAAGAAGGGGAAGAGAGGAATGGCTCTGGGCTTCACCTAATCTGCAGACCACGACAGACATCCCTGCTGGGCAGACCAGGCTCTAGTTCCTCTGCAAACCAACCTGATCTTGGCTCTGGCCTGTTCCAAGGGAGCTGCTGTGGTGCGGTGATTAATGGCTCAGTCCTCCCAAACAGAGGAACGGGGTGTCAGCCCCTCACATAAAACAAGGCCATTGGCAAAGGGAGGGTGCAGCATGCATTGCTAGTGCCTGGCAGAAGGGTTTTAAGTGTCTGTAATAACATCCACCGTTGGCACGGTGCCTTTTGCCCCAAAGGGTCCCCAGATGCTGTTAAAATGAAATGGAAATGGGCAAATCTTCTTTCAGCAGGCATCAGTCTGCATTATTGGTGGGATTAGCAGAGAGAAGGTAGTGTAAGTGCACATAAGTTGGTGTGCTCTGCATCAGCCATGGGGGTGGGCAGGCACGTATTCTTGATTCAGGCAGTTTGTGATAAAGGCAAGCAGGGAAAAAGTCATAGGAGTCTCATCATCTTTGCTAAAAAATGTGGCTATATCTAGGGTGGTGTCTTCTAGCTGTTTAATTTTTCTTGCATCCCTATGTAACACTGGACAATAAGTGAAATAATACTTTTCCCACTTGAAATAGAAGAGGGAGGTAGGCAGGAAGGATTAATTCTTTGAAATAATAAAGCCCCCCTGCTTTATACTTGAGGTCTGCATTTACTGTTATCACTTCCAAATAAAATCTCATCCGGCTCTACTATAAATTACTTGTAATGTGCAATACATGAAGATATTGGGAAAATAAATGGTCTGTTAAACAAATATTGCTTATCAGCTAGAGCAGAGAATGTAGATGTGTGTCAAATAACTCGGCCAGATCTTTCATTATAGCTGTAAATAACAGCTGAGTAAAGTGACATTTTCACAGACCTGACATGTTACCATACTGGGAAAATGTGGTGAGAGATTTGCTTATGCCCTAGCTAAGTTAGGAGCTGGGAGTTTGGGAAGCTGTATCCTGTTTGTATCCCTGATGCTTGGAAAGCCGTTTCCCCTTACAGTCCCTACGGAACTAATGCCAAATCCTGGTGCCTTCCACGTAATGACCATAGCTAAAGGAGTCAGTCAGTTCTGGTCTGGCTCGCTTTCTGGGGAAAAGGTTTTTCGTTTTTTTTTTTTTCAAGTCATGTTAATTTCCTTTCTTTCTTTTTGCTTTTCTGCCTGGAATCTGGAAGCTGCGGGAACAGTCAGTAGACTGCAGGCCAATTTCATGGCATTTTATTTACCATAACTCTGCTACTATTCTTGTAAAATACCCCAAGTGAAAAGCATCTCAACAGAGCCCACTAACTCTAATTAATTATTAGGGGTAAAATAAGGTTATTCTGCCCACTGTATTATTTTTGCTGTTGTTCACAACTCTGAGGTCTAAATACCCCCAGGAGCCAGTCACCGAGACGTCACTCTGGCAGGTACGAAGCAATGACATGGAACTGAAGGACGTGCATCAGTCCTAAAGCACGAAGTCCGCCATAATACTTCTGTCAGCATAAAGGAAGTGCTCTTGGTTAGCAGTAGATGGAATTCCATTCAGCAACTGATTTTATGTGTATTTATTTATGTACTCCTGGAAGAAAGCAGAGCTTAGCTGCCCAGGCCTTTACATGCCTGAAAGGCATCAGAGTTAACACAGAGGGAAAAATGCAGCCAAACAAGAAATCACTTCAACTTTTTAATAATACTTTAACCCTTTGCTGGTTAAGACAAATTATGTACTGGAAAGGAAATAAAAATGCTAGCATGTTTACTGCTTAATTTTCACCTTGGCTCTGTTTTGAGGATATAATGTGTACTTTTGCCTCCTCAACCTTCCTGGACTACCAGACTGATGTTCTCCCTGCATAAAGATTACAGGGTTGTGGTGGCTTCTAACAGAGCTGCAGAGGATGGTAGGAGTTGCTCAGTTTTGTGCTGTGCATCTGCTAAGTAGCAACGCAGCTCTAATTACTGGGGACAGATTAATTAGGTCCCAGCTGTAGCCTTCCAGCGCAGCAATCCTAGGGTTTCTTTGAATAGACAGACCTTGGCTGTGGATCACTTGTGGGCAGCCCGCTCTAAAGACATGGGTTTCTCCTCTTCACCATCAGTGACACCCGCTAGTGTGCAACAAGCTCTGCTCCCTGTCAACTCATCTGTTGTGCAGGGCTATAAAGAAACTCACCTTATTTGTGAAGTGTCTTGAGATTGCTGAGTGATTGCTAGAAATGAGCCAAGGATTATCATTTTCTCTGGGAGGTCAGCAGTCCAGTGTTTCTGTTCTTTCGACCATTCCTGTGCGGAAGGAAAAAGAATTGAGTCAGTATTTTTTTTTTTTTTTGACACGCAGAACATTTTTGTTTTGTTTTGTTTTGTTTTTTACCTTAAAATAGATTGGAAGGAGCTGCTGTCAAACTGTTGCCAAAAGACCAGCTTTTGGCACGTGTCAAGCATACAACATTTCAGCCCCAGAGACAAATCTTTTGGAAAGCTTGTATGCCCTGTTACTTGCTTCCAAACTCCAAGTGAGATTCAGGAGCAGGTATTTCAGAACATCACTGGAGGCAAAACAAAAAGTCATCTGAAGTGCCTTTCAGTTGGTGCTCCGTAAAGTCTGTGCTCGCTGTTTAGTGACCCTTCCACTCTGTGCAAGCAATTCAATTGCTTGGTGAGCAGACTGCAGGGTCTTGCAGATGATCTCTATTTTTAGACCGTGCTTTGTAAATTATTTACATCTTCCACGTGCAGTAGTCCAGGTGACTTCCAAGGTTTCCCACCCGCTGCAGCTGATGGTACTGCTCATGGTAGAGAAGTGTGAATCTGTAATGGTCTCTGATGGGTGGTAGAAGTTGCTGGCTTTGGCTTACCAATGTCTGCAGTTGTCTCAGCTTTCTAAATTAATCAAACTTACTCTGCAGGTCTGAAGCTGATGCTAGTTTACAGCATACATGTATGAAATGCATTATTCCCTTTTTTCACCCTTCCTTGCCCAGATCGAGGTAAACTGTAACCCAGTGGAAATAGTCTCATCACTACTCCATCCAGAACTAACCTGGAGAGAAGTTTATCCTGCTCTCACCAAATTCAGTGGCAACTTTTCGACTCTGATTGATTTCAGTCATGCATGAGAGAGCCTCCGTTCCTCTGTACACACTGGTATTGTTTCTGCAGCATATTCTTGTTTCCTGTTCCCTGCTGTGGGACTTGTGATTTCAACAGACAGCATTTGCCTCTGTCCCCTTGTTCTGATTGAGCAGGACCCCCAGCACACAGCGGGCTGCAAAGCCTGTTCCTTTACATCGCTGGGGGCCAGATGCCCCGGGAACATTCCTGCTAAGCCCCAGGAAGGACCTTGCCTCCTGCATGCTTGCCTCTAGGGATGTTTAGAGCATGCTTAGTGTCAGCAGATGTTAGCAAGGAGTGTGAAGGTTTGTTTGCCTGGGAGCACTGAAATTTCTTCTTTAAAATTGTTTCTTTAAAATGGCACTTTACAGACACCCTTTGCGGAACTCTTATGAGATCTGGATTTCTCTTGTGTTAATCTAGCAAGGATGCTCATGGTTACCACCCATCCGAGTTTGTTATTTGGCATTCTAGCAAGCTAGTCTGGATCTGAAAAGCAGCTTAATTCACAACTGTTCCATTTTACCCAATCTTCACTTGTCCCCAGCCAGTAGAAGTGGAGAAGATACTCCCATAGGCTAAACTCACAGGAAGACAATGCTAGGATGCCTCTGTGGCTCAGACCAGTGCCTCCCAACATTTTTTCTGGTTGTCTAAGTTTGCAGTTGGTTTTGGCAGCATGGCCTGAAAACATGGGTATGGCGTGTGTTGATTAGAAGCCGGGACAGAAGAACTTTCCGAATTCTGTTCTGTCTCTCCACTTTTTAGGGAGGGGCAGAAAGACTTCAGAAGTCAGCCTTCCCCATTGCTTGGCCAAATTCCAGTGCTTTTCTGTTTTGTTATGTAATGATACAAG
Source organism: Chauna torquata (assembly GCA_013399475.1). NCBI lineage: Eukaryota > Metazoa > Chordata > Aves > Anseriformes > Anhimidae > Chauna > Chauna torquata. The sequence goes on along the minus strand of VXAL01004057.1, from coordinate 29,115 downwards.
AGATTGCTACATTGCAGAGCCCTCTCAAAGCCTCTCACATGCCACGTCCAAACTTTAGAAATACGAAGTGTTGCATTGGCAAGACTCAGCACTGGGAAAGAAAGAGGAAATCTTCCCCACTGCTCCAGGTACACTTCCTCACGTTGTCAGATCATATGAAGGAGGGTGGAGCTGGGCATGTACTTGGGTAGATGCCCTCCAAAAAAAAATCTGGATGGTGCTAGAAAAGGCAGTGGTATTTCAAGGGCCAGGGGCTTTCCCTTCAGAGTCTGTGGCAAACCTGCACCCTGGTCAGCAGTGTGGTCTTCAGGATGGGATATAAAAGAAGCAAAGCCCAAACTACTTGTTAGTCAGCATTGTTTTGTGCTGAGAGTATGAAGCTGGTTAGGTTAATGGTAAAAATAGGACATTCAGGTATTTTCCAGTAAGAAATATTCATACCTGTAGGTCTGCTCTTCATGTTTTAGGACGAGGTGCACCTTTCTCCTCTGTCCAAATTCAGTTTTTCATCTGGGGAGCTGGAAACACCTTTTGCTGAGCTGAGCTTTCCAAAGCGGGGAGCAGCGATGATAATTTTCTCACCTCATCTGCAAACAGAGACAAATTTGGGGCCTTTTGGACAGGACCTCTCCTTAAGGAGACAGAGTGCAAAAAGAGAGCAGGTTCTCAGCTGGAGTTTTGCCAATGTCAAATACGGACACAGGAGTATAAAGAGAGAACCTTCATCAGCGCCCCAAAAGAAAGCTGCTACTGCAAGATATCAAAGTGTTTTCTACAGCTGACCTTGTTCAAGCAGCATTTTGAAAGAATCTGCACTGTACTTTTAGCCTGGTTTCCTATGGAAAAGGGGCATGTACAATCAGGCATGTGTGTTCGTCTCTCTCTGTATGTTACTCCTCTTCTTCCTTGGGAACTTGTGAACCCCGTGACTCTTTTCAGCTAGGACCTCCTCTGGACTGGAGGTCTCAGAGGTGACTGACTGCTTACAGGCTTTTAGAAAATTGGCAGCCCACTGGAGGGGACAAGTTGTGGAAGGGGTCTCCCAGGGCAAAAAGCTGCCCCCAGTATGGACTAGACACCAAAACAGCTTCATGGGAGAAATGTCAGCTGTAGCACAGGCTCTTTTACGTAGAAAAGAAAATCTCCTGCAGGAGGGACACATATCCCCAGCCCTTCTGCTGCCTTCCCCAGTTACGACAATCTGCGTCTCTGTGCAGGTGAACCCCCAAGAGACCAGTTTGCCTGCTTTTAGCAGAGCCCATGAATGCGTGTGCACACGGTATTTGATTCCTTCACCCAAAAGAACCTCTTCTCATGCACAAGATGTCTTTTGAAAAAGCACTGGCTCTGTGCAGACTGTTAAAAGCTAGAGATCTGCACCCTTGTGAAGGAAGGCCTGTCTGATCTAAACAATTCACGCTTCAGAAGGAAAGAGCTTTATTTACAACCAGAAAGGCTGCCGTTGCCCTTCCCTGTTGAGATCGTTGAAAGCAATCCAGGAATGAACTTTGCCTTTTGGGTAGTGTTTGTTAGAGGGAGTGAACACTTTTTTTTTCCCCATACCTGTACAAATATTGTCCTTTTTTGACAGTGGAACAGAAATATTCAGTTAAGAAGAGGGGTTGGCCATTTTACCCTATGGTTTAACACAGCAGTAAAGTGCAGGGATATTTCAGTACGGAAAGAGTAAACAGCTTTGTGGCTTTGGGGCACAGAGTTGAAAGGCTTGGACAACTCAGGTGAAGCAGTGACATTTTTTGCCTTAGCCTAAGGCAGGAAGCCCAAGCCACCAGAGAAAACCAGACCTCAGCTGGTGTGAGCTGATGCTGTTGAGTGGACTCAGTCTGAGTTTTGCCAGTTAACACCAGCTGAGAGAGGACCTGGCGAGCATTGTGGGGATCTGCATGGTGTACAGGGCAGGGCACAAGCGGAGGTACCTTACCCAGCGCTGGCGGTAGGAACCGGGCCACAGCTCCGGTATTGCCTCCTGTACCTGCCAGCCAGAAGATGCTGGGGAAGGTGTAGGGAAATGGCGTGGGAAGAGCAAGCCAATTTCTCTGTGTCCTCAGCTACCTTCAGTGGATGCCATGAGTCCTGAGATGATCTTACTGACCAGGAGACTGATGAAAAATGCCTGTGATTCTAACCCATATGGCTTATGCATGGTGGAAAGTGGAAAAACTCCAAGAGCTTTTCAGCCACCTAGAGACCTTTAACCCTGCCCAGTAGCTGCCAGTCATCTCCTTTAAAGAGACCCTGTGTCCCTCTGCGTCATAAATCTCTGCTGACAGAAAAGTGGTGGCAGGGACCAAACCCCACAATGACAATTTTCCAGGATTAGGCTTAATTGGCTGCTGGGCTGGGTCCAGACACCAGGCACAGGATCCCTATATGTGGGAACTGATGTTTAAGGGCACTCCACTGTAGAAAAGTAGGGTTATTCATTTCTGTGGTGGGCTGGGCAGCCTGTGCTGGACTGCGACAATTTGTCAGAGTAATTAACTTCAGGATGAAGTTAGTCTTAAGAACCCACTTTCAATGGCATGATTTGGAGCAGCTCCATTCATTAAAAAGTCCTGGCTTGCAACTGGTTTCCTGTATCGAAGAGGCCACAGGATGCCCCACTGTCTCACCCCATGCTCACTTGTGCATCGTTAACTAGAACATCCCTTGGAACAAATCAGTCGCTCTTGGCACGAAGGCTTTAGCAAGAGCTAATCTACTGCATTCCGCACTTGATTGTTCCAAGGGATACATTGTTTTCAGCACATATATATGTTTATTTGTATATATAAGAATATATATACACACTATTCCCTTAAGTAGAACCACATTCTTTAAGTCAGCAGACTTGGGCCCTATGTCTGTGTTACATCAGGCTTAGAGCCTTTCTTCACGCGTTGAGTCTTTGCAAGAGCCCGCAGCCAGAGAAGCAGGTTTTTTTGGTTTTTTTTTTTATGTTTCTTGGTAATTCAGAACTGCCCACTAGTTGATCCAAGGAAACATTTGTTTCTGAAATTTTTTATACAGGACAGTTCCAAAGCGCTCTGGGCCTTGACTAAGACAATTGCAGGCAGTGATCTTATCTCCACTCGTCAACCAGGCTGCAGCTTCTCGCACAAATGTACCAACCATTGCAAATGAGTTTAAAAACTCGTTTTAAAAACTGAGTTCACTTCAGCACCTGAAGTTTGCATCTACAACCAGATCTAAAAGGCAGCTAATCTTGCCTGTTTTGCCTGTGAAGTCCTGGCTAAAAACCTAGCTCATGACAAGCTGTGATAATTCATACCAGTGGAGGCAACAACATCAGGGTTAAAAAAAAAAAAACCCTAAAGAACTGCAGTTCATAGGAGAAACAAGAAAGAAGAAGGAAAGGAAGGGCTAAATTTCAAAGAACAGATCTGGGCAGTCACTTACCTGGGGTGGTGAGCTGTGCAGAGGAAGGTGGGGAGGTCGGTCTTGGTGGGACCCAGGGGGCAGCCCGCTGCGTTGTACCAGTCCTGGGAGCTGGAAGGCAGCTGTAGGGACAGCCACAGGTGGCAGATCAGAGAGTCGAGGCATCTTAAATGCAAGGCCTGTACAAAGCTTGTCTGTGCGAGGGTGGGGGTTAATGGTCCTATTCCATGCCAACTATCTTTAGGCTTTTTTTTTTTTTTTGGCAACTTGACAATGGTCCTCCCCTTTGAGCTTTCTGCACAGGGAGGAGTGCCTTCCTCATTGTGATGAACATCCCACTAACCTGGGGTGCTGCTACAAACCTAGAGAAGGCAGGCATTACGAGGCGGAACTGGGTGATGCTGAGAGAGAACCAGCAAGGTGAGCTTAGCTTGTGTGCAGTGAAACTGGTCCTGATGCTGCTGCAGTGATGTGTTCTCATTGCTAAGGAGCCTGTCACCTGCTATGTCTCCCACAGGACTCTGAGGAGACCGAGTTCAGCAAGGCTGGAGGCATTGGTGTCTCCTGCCAATGCTGAATGTGCTGCTCCTGGCTGCTCAGCTCCCAGCCACAGCACGTTATGAGCTGTGCCAGCCTCATCTGTTGTGTTGCAACACTTACTGTGCTGTTCTTCCCTGCAGATGCCTTACCTGCTCCTGAACCCATCCATGCCAGAGACAAGGCCTCGAATGTACCCTGTGTTTTTTGGAGAAAGCATTGAGGTCAGCCCTGAACCTGTGCAGGAAATTAGGTACAGATGGCATTGGGTGGGTGGGTGGGGATTTCTGTCCTTTTCCTGGAGCTTTTTATTCTGCAAAAAATTAAATGTGTTTACAAGTGGGAGTCATAGTTATTTTGATGGGAAAGGAGGGAGGAACAGGTAGGAGGGTAATGCCTGAAATAAAAAGACACTGACAGCAGCAGAGGTGGAGGTGACAAGGCAGGAACTAAGGGGAGGTTGTAAGAGAAAAAGACTTTCCTTCCAAGGCCAGCTCATTTCCAAGGCTGTGAGAGAATGTTACCACCTGAAGGCTTGCTTGCCTACACTAAGTAACCTAGTGGTCTTTATCCTGTTCCCTACTGACTTGTATCTTCAAAAGAAGCAACACCATTATAATTGGCACCAGTTTTTGTTAGCCCTTGCAGTAGAGAAATGAACATTAGACTAGCTCACAGAGAATTATGTCCTCCTCATGACGGGGTGGTCCCTCAAGCCAGCGATCAAGGTGTTCTGACCTCCTGTGGGACTGCAGGCAATGGCCTGTGGATAAACATTGTTCTCTGCTCTTCTTTTGCTGGTGTGGAATGTACTCTGCAAACAGCATGGAGCACAGTTACACACAGCTTGCGGCAGGGATGGTGGGAGGACTGTAAACCCAGTTCCCACCTCCCTCAACCTATGCAAATGTCTCTCTGGAAATGTACCCCAGTAAATCTCTGCTTGCTGAGGAACTGCCGGCGGGCATGTTTTTATGGTGATTACATCGGAGTCTTGTTTTATGTGCGCTGAATGACTTGCTTACACCCTAGCTGTGCAAAATACATTACAGCAGCTCAGATTACATGCAGTGCACAATCAGTCAACCCCCCCTCCGGGTGGAGGTAATGACAAGCACACACCCAGCGTTTAATCTTTTTTACGTGGAGCTGCACATTCCTTGGCTGCTGATTGCCAGAGGAGCATCTGGGGAGTGGGGAAAACAACTGAAAGTCGTACAGCTCTCCGTGGCCAGGGATTTTAGGAAGAGCACTTCACATGGCCAGGTTTCCATCAATCCCTTCTGGAGGCCAGCACAGAACATGCGGGACAGTGACATCCCACATTCTGGGGGTTCTTCATCTAATAGCTTTTAACATGGCCACTTCCTTTGAGCCCAACAGCTTGGATCTTTGACAGCCATAGCCCACAGCATCTCTTTGCTTTGTCAGCTATTTGACTATTGCTTGTATTTTCTGTAGGCCCCAATGAGCAGCCTCACCCCTCATCTCCCCGTGCTCTGATTTTGGCTAGCTTGGGCTCCTCTTTGTGCTCTGATGGCAAGGCAATGTAAAGAAAAAACAGATAAACACAGCCTTGACAACTGAAGTATCTGTTACACCATGTTTCTGTCACTTATGAAAACCTTATTTATGACATGATTTTCCTGCTGAGCCAGTGCTTGCAGGGACAGCAAGGACTGTGAAAGCAGCAGCAGGCATGTTGTGTAGGGAAGTAGGTGCCCCCTGACCCCAGTGGGACATCCTGTGCCCCTGTCCACCAGCAACATCTATTCAGCCTGGTCACTGGGGCAGTGACAGCCACCAGGCCTAGCATGAGCAGTAGGGAGTGTGGTGAGACCTACTGAGTCAACAGCCAGGGGACCTTTGTTCCACAGGGGCCCACAGCATTTCAAGTTGATGCTGCATGGCTGTGCTTGTTTTAAATGCTTGGAAAAAGGCTGGATCAACAATGTTCCTGGGATTTCAAGCTTTTTCTGCGCAGCCCATGGATGAATGTCCATTCCTCAGTCTCTGACCTACCCCCAGCTGAGGGGTTTTACCACATCTTGATGTTCTTTGCTAATAGGGTGTTTACCTGCAATGTAGCTCTCAGGATTGAGCTGAAGCCCCAGTGAGCCCATGGAGGAAGACAGAGGAAGAAGCAGGCTGCTTGGAGTCTGTGCAAGAAGGTCCTTTCTGTCCTGGCGCAAACAGGCAGGCTAGGTCCTCTGTGCACATGCACTGCAGAAATGCTGAGATGGCTTTGCAACAAGGTGGGATTCCACCAAGGTGCACCAGCAGGAAGGAGTCCTCTTGACCCTCTGCTTTGGGTTGTACCGTTCGCATCCGTTCCGGTGTCTGTGCACTAAGAGGTCACAGATATTCCCACCTCCAATGGGTTAGAGAAGAGTCCTGCTTATCCTCTCTCTTTTGCTGCCTGGGCTGTGTTTGTGATATCTTGCTGTCCTCTGTAGGTGCAATTCCGAGGTGAAGTATGACTCTGAGAAACATTACCGGGATGACATCTTCTATGGCCCCATCCCCACCGTCACCACCTACAGCGAGACAGTCATTGCTGCACCTAATTGCACCTGGCGGAACTACAAGTCCCAGCTGATCTTCGAGCCCCGCCAGAAGCCACTGAGGTTTCAGAGCACGACCATCATTTTTCCTAAGCGTGCCAAGAACATTTACCGGACCACCCTCAACTACAGCTTGGGCTGTGCCAAGCGCTGGTTTTCTTCCAGCGTGCAGCTGGAACTCTGTGAGGAAACCAGCCCGTGCGTCATCTACAGTGAGACCCTCTGATCCACCCTGCCGCTGTCAACCTTGTGACCTCAAGGAGGCTCTGGCCTTTGCTGAGTCTCTGGCTGGGCCCTCACTGATGATGACTGAATATTAATGGCTGCAGAACACGTCATCTTGGGTGAGGTCGAACTGGCTGGGAGGAGGCTTGCAGGGCATGGGATGGTTTTGATCAGTGAAAGGCTGGCTTGCATTTTGCGACATTCCTGACATTCATGATCTGGATTTTATTTTATTTTTTTTTCTGAGCATATCTATTTTTGACTTGTGTTTAGATGAATCAAGATGACAAAGGACCCTATTACCCATAGCAGAGTGCTGCCTTGTGAGCTCTGTAGGTCTTGTCTAGCACGTAGATGAGACTCACTCTAGCCTTCATAGATATTTTGGTCTCTATGAAGGGAAAACCAACTGCAGAGTCAGCATCCAGCCTGCCCAGCACACACCAAGCTAGGTCTCTTGGAGTTGAAATGCAGAGAAAGTTCTTTGTGTCAATACTTCACATCCTGCATCCACCGGCTTACCTGGGAGATAGCTGCAATGTTATACCACTGCAGTAACATCAGGCCTAACTTGCTTGTGGGAGTGGGGACTGTCACCAAGAGGAGGAGGAGGAAAGCAGGTACACAGTGCTCTTGCCAGCAGCTAGATGTTTACATACCATAGCAAGGCATGGCAAAAGCAGGTGACAGGAGAAAGGCCTACCCTGACCCACAGCCACCTCTTCTGTGAGCCCAGCCTGGCCAAAAGGGTGCAGGGGAGGCTGAGGAAGCTGAATAGCTGTGGGGCTATTTTCTAAAAGTGGCCAAGGGGACACTGGGAAAAAGCCCAGTGTCCTTTTTCAGAATTACTGGCAGCCCAAGTGTGCCATGCTGTTTGTTGTATCTAACACCCAATTTGCAGGGATCCTTACACACTCACAACCCTTTTGAGTTTCAGGGTATTGCCGAGAGGAGTGTAGCACAGCAAGATGTTACCTAGCTTTAAAGAAGTTGGTACAGGGTTAACTTGAGAGCAAGATTGCTCATGCGCTCTGTAGCTTCCCTACCTGTGTCATGGACAGCTTAGCTTACTGTGGAGGAACATCCAGACTGTCTCAGTGTAGATCCTGAAGTACTGAAGAGCCAAAATGTGTGCAGGATTTTCTTAATCAGCCGTGTTGCAGCAGTTCAACAGGTCCTTCATGAACTGCTGAGCTGTCTCTGCAACAGGATCAAGAAGCATAGAGATAATAGGAGTCACTACAGCCATCCTAAGGTAAACCATTCCCACTCATGAATCACATCTCCCAGTATCTCTTCACTTTGGTACCTTGCTGAAAATCCGCAAGAGCTTGGATTCCTACAAACATATAACCTTTGAAAATGGTATGGAATTGTCTCCAAAAATCTTACCAAGAATTTTTGCATGCTGTTCGGAAGAGCCCAGACTTAGAAAATAGCCACATAGCTCTGGAAATTAATTTCCAGCTTTCGTTCTAAACTTTCCATTTTGTTTCTGACTTGCTGCAAGTCTGATTGAGTTATTTCAGAACACAACCAAGCTGCCAAGTCAGAAAACCTATTAACAGTGTCAACAAGACATAGCTGATTGCCCAGAACAGTTGACGCATAAACCCACAGAGATTAAAAAAAAAAACAAAAAAAACAATCTGACAAACTTTGAGAAAAATAGTGACCTACAAAGACACTTTTTCCATCAGTTTCAAAAGGCAATTGGTGGGTGTGACCAGAACTATGACCTTTATGAAACGGAGTTCTCTTTAAAAAGAAGCACAATTTTTCTACCAGAGGTAAATGTAAGGTCTTTACATACAAACTTAAATCCTGACAACTGAAGCGTCATTAGTACTGAAAAATGTATGCTATGGCAGTGGTGAACTCTGCCTCTGTGTGGTAGATAGGTCTGAGTAGGGAGAGATGTCTCACAGGATTTCTAGGGCTTCCACCTGCTGCAGAATTATTTTCAGCAACACAGAAATGAGCATTATATTTGTTATTGGTCAGATTTTGCTGTCACTGTCAGCAGCAAAGCCTGGAAAAGCAACATCTGCCCCCAAAGGCATCGTTATTCCTGAATCAACCCTTCTCTCCAGCACTCCAGCAAACATGAGAGCTGCACAGTTAGAGAACACGCACCTGAAACTAGGGTGAAGGTGGTCCCAATGCAATGCAGACTGCTGATACTCTTACTTGCTAGCTTGTCTTGAGGGCTATCCCGTATCTCCTAGTGCTGTGAGTAAGCCGTATTACAGAGCTGTCGTTGGGACCAGTGGAAGCACTTGTCTGCCTTCCTGGGTGCATAGTGAAGGCCAGGAAGGCTCTTTCCATGCACCTTTGAGAGTCTGTAGGGGTAGGTTTCCAAGCTGAGTGACAGTGTAATCCAGGTTCAAAAGCAGCTCAGAGCCAGGCAGAACTGGTTTGGGTGCAGACAGGAAGGTCCTTCAGGCCAGTCCTTGTACCCAGGAGACCCTTGCACGATGACAGATCAGATTGTAGGCACCTCCACTGAGCAAGCATGGGGACAGGCTCACCATGGGCCTCCAAGCTGAAGGTTTGCCTGAGACTCCCTATTGCGACCATACATCAGGCTTTTTTGCTGTTAACAGTTGAGTTAATCTCTTGCTCCAAGCACAAAGCTGCAGTTTCTGATCACTGTGGACTTTGAGCAGGACAGGTTTTCCCCAGAAGAGCTCTGTCTTGGTCAAGACCCATCTCCTTGGTTCATGGAGAGAGGCTTGCCTAGCCATGTGGGCCTTCCCAAGCAGATGGGTCCTTTACAGACATCCCTGTACTTCCAGGAATCCTGCCATGTATTTATTTTGCATGATGGACCTGGCTTCAGCTTTTCAGCAAGTTCTCCCTGTCCTGTGTATGACAGAGCCAATGTACCAGGTTAATCTTGTGATCTTTTTTGTCCTGGCCAACTGCAGGCTTCTGCCCGCTTTGTCAGCTGTTAGATCTGCTTCCTCAACGTTGGCTGCATTGGAAAAAGAAAAACAACTCAAAAAAGTAGTGTGCAAATATAAATCCAGTGGAGAGACCTAAACCACAGTCTGGTCTTCGACCGCAAGGGGACAGGGGCTGCTAAGGCAAAGTCTCACAGGTGGATGTGGTCCCCAGGAAGGTGGGTTGGAGGGCTGCATCCTTGGCAGTGCAGGGTCCCCACCCTCCCAGGCTGCTTTGATGCTTTATCCTTTGTTTTCTCTGCAAATAGACTAGAAATGACCTAACATGCTCCCACTCCTTTGAGCTTAAGCAGCTTTTTTTTTTTTTTCTTTTTTTGTCTTGCCATATCAGGAAAAAAAAAGCCAGCGGGCAGCTTGGGTTTCTAGGCTGCCAAACACACTGAGCTGTATAGCCATGGGCAGGCTGTGGTGGGCTACCACCCTGGGCCACATCCAAAACTGTGATATTGCCAAGTAAGTGCCTGAAATCTGTAGAAATTTTTGAAAAATACCTTCTTAGATGGTGTCTCCCTTGGGCCCATCACAGCCTGCTTTTATTCTCCATGAAAGCTGCCATTGGAAAGAGATTTTGTTCTTCCTGTGCAAAACCGCAGTGGGCCAGCCTTTGCCCCAGCGTGGATGCTGCTCTGCCTGCCCACCCTCTGTCCCTATTGCTCCTAGCCCCGTGGCTGGGTGAGGCAGTGGTAAGGGACAAAAGTCATCTTGCTCACAGTTTGTGAGCGCTGATTTTTTTTTGGTTTTGCTCAAACACTAGAAATTGAATTTTGGGTGCATGTTGCTAATTAAGAATTGCTCCCAGGAGCCAAGAAGTGCTTTACTTCAGTATCTTTTGTGCATCTAAAAGGAACAATTAGTTCCACTGGAGAGGTGTTTTTCTTTTAAATGGAGCATTATTTATCTCAACCAACAGATCTTTGTTCATGTGTATTTTCTCAAAGATGCAAATGATAAATCTAGACCGTGGAAAATGCTGCTTAGAAAGGTGAGTTTCCTTGAGCAGCTGGGACTGAGGTGATGTGATTTCTCCTCAGGATCCTAACTTGCCTGTTGTCCACAGTCCTGCGTGCCTGATGGGTAAATCAGACTCTGCCTTTAGGAATTGTTTTCCCCCAATAGTTATTTTTGGGATCAGAAACTTTCTCAGAAGGCTTCTGGGTTTTTTTTTTTTTTTTTTTGTGCTTTTTGGTGGGGGGGACAGGACATGTCCAATATGCTCCGTTTTACATCAGAACAGAACATTTCAGGTCACTGTCTCAAAGGTGAGGGGTTTACCCTTCTTCCCCTGTATTCCTGTGATTGTTTTACCTTTAAATGCAAGAGTATGCTTGTGTCTGGTCTGCCTTCATTGCTGTCATTGCATTTGGGGCCAAAAAGGGGGAACCCTAGCTAAATATTGAACTTTAAGATTCTGCATAATACTTTGCACAAATGCATTGAAAAACTTTGACCAAAACAGTTTACTGCTTCTTTCTTGTTTTTCTTTTTTCTTTCCTTTTCTTTTCCTTTTTTTTTTTTTTTCCTTAAGCCAGCTCTGCTTTTCTCAATGTGAAATAGAGACAGATTCGCACCCTAGGTGCAGACTTTCTGGGAATAATGAAATAAGGTTTGGGTGTTGTTGATAGCAGTGTTTGAGTGAGCTGCTGGTCAGAGAAGTGAATGCTATTTACTATTTATGTTGAGTGAGTCTTACAAAAAAAAATGGGGAAGGTCACTAGAAGGTTAATGAACAAAAGACTTTGCAGAGCAAACTGAGGACTGAAGGCTGGGTGAATCTGATGTAGACGTGAATGAGTCTGTGTACGAGCACTGTGAGCTAGGATATTTAGCCGTTGTAGTTTTAATCTGCCTTTTTTCCTGCAGGGAAGGGCTTCTTTAGAGCTGAAACAAAATCAGATCCATCCTCTGTCACAGTCATTTAGTCCCAGTGAAGTCTGTGGACCTCAGTGTTCCCCAAGGCTTGCAGTGGACTCTGCGTATCAAGCCCACGTGCACAGAGCTGTGCCTGTGTGGAGACAGGGGAGCACTTTATAGAGAATGATGGATCTTGGTGTGGGATATTCACATTAAATTCTGCTCCCTGAGAATTACCCCATCACTCACAAATTGCTCAGTTCTGAACATCTCCCCTACAGCTTACCAAAAACTGTTGTATCTGATGTCTTGGGAGGCATTTATTCCTTTTCAGATACTGTGATGGCCATAAAAATGAGCAAAGTATCCTGCCATGTGAATCGTGACCTGAAGATGGGGTTGAAAAGTGTTTGAAGGTTAGAGAAGGGAGAATAGAACATATTACTGGTGGAAATGCAGAAGGATGTGTCATATTTTTATTTTTGTAAGTCTGATTCTCTAAGTGCTTGTCAAGTACTTGACTGTTGTATATGTGGTGATGTAGTAGTTCTCAATATCCTTTTATTTTTGTATATTCCCCCCCTCCACAATAATCCCTTCCTGTTCAACTCATAGAGAGTAATTTAAGAAGACAAAATTTATATATCGTAATAAAATGCACAAACTGTCATGCTGGTGTATTTGAGTTTCCTTCCTCTTCCTTACCCATTTCCTTGGTGCCTAATGCTCATTTCCCATCCAGAGGGAATGTTTTTGGTGTCTCCCTCCCTTGCCCCGGGATTTGGCCCAGCTCCCCTAGGTTGGCAGGCCGTGGACTCATGCGTAGTGTCATGACCTGATGATACCTGCTCTGTCCCGTATGCCCAGTGACAGTTAAAATGACTCAGGAAAAGGGCACGAAACTCACACTTCCTGTAGAGGCAGTTTTGCTGTTCAAGATTTCACTGGTCTGCGGTTTTACCATTCCTTCAGCTTAAATTTACCTCTTCCTGCTCAATCTTGTTCTACCCGGCTATGAAGCGCTGGTGTTCAGTCTAGATAATTCCTCTCCCAGCTTTCCCATGCCCTTCAAGGGCAGACAACCAACGTAATATTTATTTCGTGTCCAGGTATCCAAATCCTTGTACACTATCAGGACCCCTGCTATTTCCTGGCTTTCCAAATCACGAAGGCAGATGGGTTGCATCAGGGCTAAAACCCTGCCTAGCCATGAAGTATGTTTTAAAGCCATTGCTGTAAATGCCTCAGGCTCGCCAGCCAGCTATTAGTAGAGCTCTCAGCTGTCTTCCAAGACCTAAGATGTCTGCAGGGAGAATCTGACACTAATCCTTATGGAAAAATCATATTGGATTTATAGGGATGAAGTCAATAGGCTTGGATGAAAACGGCTGTTAAACGTTAAGGAATGGAAAGGAGAAGGAAAGTCATGTTATGCAAGAGACTTGCTTCAGGTGCACGGGAAATGCCCGTGTCCTCATCCCAAGTTTTTTGACACAAATTATGGCTGAACTGCTAGGATGAAGGACGGGAGACGCTCATGCTTAAGCACCTGAGGAATGGCAACAACATGGAGAAGGCAGGGGATGAGACTGGGCGAGTTTGACGGTCAAAACCCAAACACCAGATGAAGGACACGTGCATCCACTCCTGTTATTTAAATAAAACCGTAAAATGTGAATGCCTTCCAATGAAGATTCCTGAGGTGGCAGCTAAATCCTCAGAAGCAAAAGCAGTATTAGATGCTGGATATGTGTTTTGGCAAGCACACGCAGATGAGCTAACTCCTAGTGGCTTTTACTGTGCCATTTGGATGTTGTAAATTTAAGCAGATGATGCTTGGTATTAGTGTTGCTCCTGGGATATTTCAGAGAGTAATTGCACATATCTCTGAGGGATTACAAGGTGCTGAAGTTATAATGGATGGACTTTGAATTTGGACTAGATGCCTTTATGAACAGAAGGAAAGGTTTAAGCTGGTTTTACAGAGAGCATGAATGCTGTGTGTAAAATGCCAAAAGCCTCACCTAAATAAGTTGCAGATAATGGGCAGATACAAATAAATAATAATAAAAACCCACATGCTGGGATCCCAATTCCACTCAGTAAAGCAGAGCTGCAAGGGAACAACAGACGCCTTTCTCAAATTTAACTCCACAGCTATGTACAGTCAACAAACAATGAAGGGATTTTCCAGAAAAAGAACCTTACCTGATATCGGAGTAGGAAAAACCCTGCTGCCAGTCCGCCAGCTTGAAACTACCACATGCAAGACCTTGGGCTCGATCTCAGCTCCTTGTGCTCAGCAGGATGGCAGTGTCAAAGCCTGGACCCACAGAAGCGTCTTCAGAAGATCTGGGCAACATCAAGCATCAGGAAAGTTGTGTCTCAGTCCTCAGAAGAGTCACAAATCTGTGCCCACACAGAGGAACCACCAGCAGCGTACCCGGGCTGAACTGCATCTGCTCTGGCACAGGATACTGAACAGTCACTTAAGCCAGCTCTGCGGGGAGCAGACGTGCGGTGGGAGCCCATCACGGCAGCTGTGCCCCAAGGCCCCTCTGTCCCCAGAGCAGCTGAATGCAGCGATCTCTGCTCCCCCTACAGCCCCAAACTACCTCTCAGAGCAGCCCAGGATGTATGAACCCACCTGAGAGGCTCCAGACACAGCTGTGCAACTTCCTCATGTCCCCTCATGCAGATCCAGTGCCCTGGGAGGCCCCTTAACCTCAGCGATTGAGAACCGAGGTAGCTGCATGGACCTCCGGCTGCTCGGTCTGGTGGTGGGAGGGTGGCTTCCCTAGCTGATGCTCCCGACAGCTCCCTGCAGCACCTGGCCAACCATGGTAAGGCGTATATTTAGTGCCAATTTTCATCTCGTTGCTTGGGGGAGCGATTCCCGCTGCAGATGCAGCCCCCGCGGTTAACCCGTAGCCCAGAAGGAACGCGGCTCAGCCGCCCGGGTTTGCCACCGCGCTAACCAGCCCCAGCCCCAGCCCCAGCGGCTGAGCTGGGCACTGATGCCGTTGCTGGAGAGCTGCTAGTTGGGTTTGGCTGTGGCAAAACTACTCACCGACAGCTCCAGGCTGCTCTCGACGTGGTTAGGGACTGCTGCAACTCCGGCTGCGGAAGCTCACGTCAGTCTGGCCACAGGGCCACAGCACAGGGGAAAACTCTCAGCCCCTGTGGCAGGTAAACGCCGGCACCCAGCTCTGCTGCCTGCTCCTAAATCTCTGGTCTCATTACACAGCAGAAGAGCAAGGACCTGCCCCAGCTCTGCACAGATTCTGCCGAAGCACCAAGTCCCCTTCCCCTGGCAATATGCTTGGCCATGGGGGGAAACTAATGAGGTAGGACAGAGGGTCCTGGAACTGCTTTTTTGGGGTGTAAGAAGGGAGTTTTATGAGCTCTATTTTCTGCTTCTAATAATGATACTGGATCCAAACAGTTCCACACCTCAGAGTCCAAGGCAGACGGGGAGTTCGCATCTACAAGGATGAAAATGCTCGTCCTGCCAAGTCTTTGATGCTTGTCGTATCCTTCCTACCCTGCAAACAGGCGGACAGCACATTTCTAGCACAAAAATATCCTCCTCTCCAGTTAACCACCTCCAGATTCCCATCCTGAGCCTGTTCTCAGCCCAGTGATTAGACATTTCGATATACATAAACATTCAAATCATCTCCCTGGGGCTCTTCCTCTCGCACAAGCAGATTCTGAGACCAGCGGCTATTTGCATCTCCTTGAAATACAAATGGGATCAGGGCTTCTTCCAAGCTGACTGCGGCGGTCGGGGACCCTCTGCTCCACGCGGAGCACCTGGCTTGCTCCCCGGCCACGCAGCCTCCCAGCATGGGCCACCGAAACGCCCATCACCTCCTGTACTGGGGACCAAGCTGCTCCAAACGCCCTGTGCATGGCTATGGGTGACAATACCGAGGGGCCCTGCGCACCAGGAAACCTGCGGTGGCATCGGGATGTGCGGTGGGAGCCCACAGAGGAGGGAGAGTGCAAAGCACACCGAGTGCAGGAACGAGCAGCACAAACAAGCACACGCACACACACACGTGAGTGCAAGCTGCATTCCCTTTGATGGAGGGTTGTAGAAACATTACCCTCCCTCGGGGCTCTACAGTGAAATAACCTGATTATTCACAAACCAGCTCGAACCATCAATCCCTCATTTATCATTTTCAACATAAATAATAAGGGCAAGAGGAACACACCAGCAATAAACTAGTTATAGCTGTAGTGTTGAAATCTGCCCATTTCTTTTAAATATGCCCCACTTACAGATAATAAACAGTGATCCAACCGGTTCCTCATCTGAGTCCACAAGCATTGGATTACAACGGACACAAGCCAACACCCTGCTTTATGCTATAGAAAGTCCAACTGGAGTTTGCGTGGGATGCCAGCTAGGAAAATGCAGCAAATTTAAGAAAATACATTTGTCTTACTGACAAATGCCTCAGGAAATAAAAGCCTTTGTATTCTTCTTTGACCTCTTCCACTCACAGATGGGTTTTTGCCATGCTTCCCATACAGTTTTTTTAGCACCTGCACTTCCAGGACTTTCATTGTAGCTGCTCGAAGAGCACTGCTCGGCTGTCCGACGCAGAGGACGGTTTTACGAAGGGGCATCCTAGTGCCTGCGCGCTGGCAAGGCGCTGGCGCCCGTTGTTGTGTTATGGACAGGTGCTCTGGAGCCTCTGACCATGCTCTCGTGGTGCAGAGCCGGCACAAGGTGGGGATTTAGCTTCAGGCCCAGCTTCCAGTGCGGTGTTAGGGGATGGCAGCAGCTCAGGCCTGTTAGAGCATCCTTGGCTGGTTGCACATGGGCTTTACCCCGTGATACAGGTAGAACCAGAGGATGCAGCACCCGGAGCCACACAGCCCCCCGTCAGCTGGGACAGGAGTTGAGCATCCCCAGACCGCACAGCTCCAGCCTGAGCCTGTTGTCAAAGTGAACGTGGGGAGCGTCTGAGCAGTGCTCCAGGCTCGGGGTCCTTTGCTAAGCACGGCGCTGCTCTGCCTCTGGGTCTGCCCTTGAACTTTGCAGCCTGGGCCCTTTGCGAGCCCCCTGGCACTTGTAAACATTTTGGCAGCGCCAGCCTTCTGCACAAGCCCCAGCCATAGCTGAAGCACGCTGTTAACGAGCCACGTGTTTTGACAGCCTCCAGGCTTGGCACCAGATCCTGGGGACCCGGCCGAGCCCAGCTCCATCAGTGGCCGTGCCGCTGCCCAGCCGAGCCGGCGACAGAGTGCCCGGCCCAGCACTTGGGAAGCTTTGCTTCGCCAGAGGGGTGAGCGGCCGTTTCGGGGAAAGCCCTGCCGCGCCCCTGCCCAGCCGCTTCCCTGCTGCTCACCCCCTCCAAAGGGCTCTCCTCGATGTGCACTCAGAAAGAAAAAAAAAAATCACATACATATATTTTTAAACACTGCCTAATGGTGAAAAGTAACATCTGGCGAGCAGCCTTGCCCCTCACGCACAGCCCTCCATCCCCAGCGAGCTATTCGCCCCATCGCCACACAAAGCCCAGTGGGAGAGTGGGCAGAAGGGAAGCACAAGCTCAGCGCTGGGGCAGCTCTGCTGGCTGTCCCTGCGCGTGCTGGTGGCCCAGGGACAGCGGCCAGCGGCTGAGGGGACAGTGGGTACCAGAAGGCCCTGGGGAGGTGGGTGGTTGGTAAAAGCCATGCTTGCTCTTGGAAGATTTTTGGTCACCAAAGGGAACAGGGCTGCTCAGATCAACCCCATCTCTCGTGCCTGTGCCTCCTGTGCCGGTCCCAGCTGGTCCATCACCCCGGGGCACCCAGAAAACAGGGGCATAGGAGAAACCCCACTTCCTTCAAGCCTGTTTCCAACCAGGCTCTTCCAGCCAACATTAACACACGTTGCTTTGCTTCCCAGCATGGCCTGGGGCAGAAAGGAACATCTGGACCTAATAAAAAGCCTCTTCCCCCCTGCAAAGTGACCCAGTAACAACCTCTGCCGCTTGGTTTCCAACCTCTGCTGCTTGGTTGCTCCTTCACCAGTGGATGGAGGAGGCAGCTCCTGAAAGGTAGCAGGATGCTCCGGCAGCCCACGGGGACTGAATGTATCCTGGTAGCTTAATAACGGGACCAGTGCAGGGCGGTTAGATGGGTTTCACATCTAAGGAGCCAGCACCACTTGAAATCGTTGTGACTTGTCATCTGGGTATAGAGAGCGGGGAATAAGGATTTGTGGAACAGAATGGAGCTCTTTTTCTATTCCAAAACCACAAAAGCTGGAGATGGCTCTAACCCAAGGCCCAAGATTAACATCCCCATGGGGAAAAGCTCTGATTCGGTCCAACTGGAATCCAGCTCCCCTCCTGGCACCCACCTGCAGGCACGCACCGGCCAGGCTCCTCGGGTCTGACCTCTGGCAGCCACTTCTCTTTCTCTACAGGGCTCAGGATGAAACAACAGCAGAAAATACTGCCTGGATCTCGGGTAGAGCCAGACCAGGATTGCCTACCTACTCTCCAGCCTTTCACAAACAGAGGAGCCCACACTTCTTCAGCGTCCGCATCTCACCAGAGCTGATTCAGGGCCCGTCACAGCACACACGGCGGCAGCTGCTCTGAGCAGACTGGGAGCACACTGAACAGGCGCCCAGCGTCTCTGAGAGCAGACTTCTGGATGTCGTTGCTCTGCTGTTTGCTCTTTGTGAAACCTTCTTTCCCCTGTGCCACCTTCTCAGCCGGAGGCAGGAGCGGAGCCGCCGGCACCCACGGCGGTGCGGGCGTCCCACCCAGCTCGCCCATCAGCTCGCTGCCCAGCTCCCCTCTCCCTGACGTGGCAATTCCCGACGGCAAGTGGACGTGTGCCGTGGCCGCCCATCGCAGCCAGTGCGATCGGCGCTTCGTCCCCTGGCACCTCCTCAGCAAATATCACAGCAGCATTTTCTCCAAGCTGGCATGTATCCAGTCATCAAAGAGATTGCAAATGACTCATAAATATGAAAAGAAGTTGGCGGGGGGTGGCCAGCAAAAATTTCTGGCCAACGATCACTCTTCATTCACAACTGCTGCTTTTTCTAAGTGGAAGTGCCCTGCCGAGCTTAAAACAGCGTTGGCTTCAAAGCAGAGCCCTCTCCAGACGGAGCTCACCACCATTACCAGCACGCTGCGCTTCGCCAGCTTACGTGCACTTCCAGCTAGAGACGTTCGCGCTGTTCCCAGGAAGGGAAGCACACCGCGCTCGTCGAAAGCACGGACTGGGAGCGGTGTGGCTGCTGCTCTCCTCTCTGCCTCGCAGCTGGTGGAATCCATCTCCGGGCTGCAGGAGCACCGTGGGCAGTTATTTCTGCCTGTTCTCCACTTCCAGTGGTCCACAAGAGGGAAGCATCACCCATCGGTGGTCGCCACGGCTAGGATACATGGCATCGCTCCGCGCCGGCAGGATGGAGCCGGTGACGCAGCAAGGACGGGAGGACGGGGCCGGACGAAGCTCGACGTGCATCAGCGCACCGCTCCGTAGAGCAAGCCCCAGCAAGCGCTGTGCATGTCTGGAGCACAAGGATTCTGCCTTTCACTCCAGCTTCAGCAGATTTTCTGCCCAGGGCTTTGCCGGGTGCTGGAGCAGACCCGGCACAGAGCTGCTCGAAGCGCAGCACCGTCACAGCGAGTTTTGGGGGTTTTCGTTTGCTTGTCTGCCAGCTCCCCTGCAGGCTGACAGCGCTTGCGCTGCGCTGGCGGTGACACCAACCCCACTTCAGACACTGCTCAACCTCCAGTCGGTGGTGAGTGATTTATTACCATTCCGCTGCCTGGAGCCCTGACAAATACTCGTTTTGGTAATTAGAGGAGGCCAAAAATGAGAGGATAAATAAACCTGACAATTAATTCTGCTGTTACACACACACAGTGACACCTTTTCCAAAGTTTCTTACGAGCCCAGCCCTTCCCTGGCCCAGCACACAAACCACACAGGACCAGCCAGAACTCCCCGTGCCCTTGCCCAGCACTGATAAGAGCAAGGCATCACATCAAAAGCTGCTCTATTTTCCTTCCAAGCCACTTGCTAGCCTACAACACCTCATCAGCTGCCAAAATCAGCTCTTTAGCCCTCCGCGTCATTATCAGAGAGCACATACAATTTCATGGCAAATCACAAGAACTGATGAATGATTGTTTAGATTGCAATTGCCAGGACAGTATGAAATGCTTCCTGCAGTAGGGAGCCTAGAAGCGGTTACTGGTTTTTCTGGCCAACGGCATGCCTGACCTGTGCAGTCGCTCGCTTGCAGAGCCCCTGCTCCGCTGGGGCTGCTGTGCGCACACCACAACCTGCCTTCCACGGAGGGTGCAGGGACAAGCACTAACTCCACGTCTACTTTGTATTCTGGTGTCTTTTCACCTGTTCTTTATTTATCTTACCGAGCTCATCGCAGGGTGCCACAGCCACATCCCTCCCCGTTACCTGTGGGGCACGCGGAGCAGTGAAGCTGGAGCACAACGCACAGAGATGCAGCAAGGACAGCCGCTGTCTTGCTCCATTTCCTCCCAGCACTTCTAACTCAGCCTGGCCTAGCTAAAAAAAAATCTTCCTCTTGCTTTAGTTCTTTCCAAAAGAAAAAACCCAACGTTCCCATAATCCTAACTACATACCAATTCATCATCAGGAGAAGGTCGCAATGCTCCTGCGCCTCCTTACAGCCTGTGCCCAGGGCAAAGCCACCAGGGACCATCTTTTATCTTCCCTCTCCCCGCCCTGTCTGCCACCAAAGCAAAATCCAAGTGAGTTTGGGTTTCTGACTTTTTTTTTTATTATTGCTGGTTTTCAAAGCCATCTGCTTTTGTCCCATTTCATTTTAATCTTCTTATGTAAGAGCTTTTCTAGTAGGCCTAAAGTTTTCCATCATTAAATCATAAGTGTTGGCCTTGAGTTTAGAGTTTTCCCACCTTCTGTTTCTTCAGCCTCAGTGTGAATTATTGACCAGGGCAACTGCTGTCAGACCTCATCATCACTGAAATCCTGACGCGAGAAGCTGAACAGCTTGGCTTCTGTTTGTGCTATTTATTAACTTATTCTAATTGCCTTCAGAGCAGCAAGGCTTTCTGAGAAACAAAACCCAATGCTGCTGGGCTCAGAGACCTTCCAGATCTCCACCACGCGCATCGCGCCGACGGCTGCTGAAGGTGCGCGCATGGGGCTGGAGGAAGCAGGTTTGGTTCACCTGGGTGCAGGCAGGGATTTCAGATGCCTGGGTGATCTGGAGAGGACCATGAGCGATCCTTCACCAGCTCAGGGACAGGAGCCTTTCAAACACGCATGCCCCCGGACAGACAAACCAAGTCGCACAGGACCACAGACAGCCCAGGAGCATCCTCCATGACTTGGAGCAGCCTGAACGGACCTTTTGGGTTTAAGCCACTGTCTGACACCTGTGAGCAGAGATGTTCATTGCTCCTTTCAGGAGCAATTTTTTTTTTTTTTTGTAAATAGTATTTCTGACCCCCAGAAAAGGCAGCTGAAGGTCCCGAAGTGCAAAACCAAGTAATAGCCCTCTAATGGGTTAAGTTTCATACAGTCACACATAGCCATACCCCTCAGCCCTGCCACCGCAGCGGGAAGCCCGTTCCCCATTCACCACTTGCCCTGTGAAATCAAACCTCCTCCAGGTCCCTCTGCAGCACAGCCTGAGGCCCCTTTGCTTCTGCAGGCCACTTTCTGAGACAACAACGCAAACCTGCGGGCTCCGAACAGCCCCCAGACACCCCAAACATCACAACCCTCTGTGCAAAAAAAATTAAACCTGTAGGTACAGGCATGGGAGGGGGGTTGATGGCTGTGGCCCCAGCCAAAGTCAACCAAAACCCATGGCATGGACATCAGAGGTGAGGCAATTCAGACCAGCAAACGGCTACCAGTGCTTCCGTTGCAGTTGTTAATTAGGTAGCAGCTAATTAGCCTCCCCAAGAATTCCCTACATGGCTTGTGAGGGTTTATCTATCACCAGAACATATTTTTTTTCTTAAATTTTTGAGGTTTTTTTTTTTCCTCTAATCACAGTTGAACATTTTTCTTGGCTGCTATTCAAAGAGCATCGAAGCCAAGGTGTCCATTTGGTGGCATTTGGTTAAGTGGTCCCAGAGCCATCCTGGGGACTTGGGGAGCAGGGACAAGGGCTGGGGACCCCAGCCCCTGGACCCCCTCCCCACTCCCCAGGCCCAAACAAAGCTCAGGAGGCTGTTTTGGGAGGGTTTTCTGTTTCCCCTGTGAAGCCAACAAAAACAGTCTGGGGCACGCGGGGTCGGGGGAAGAAGCCTTGGTGCCAGAATACATCCTGCTGCCAGGAAAAACCAGAGGCTGTTCGATTTCTGGGGAGTTACAGGCAGGAGCTTGGTAAAAATAAAATAAAAATAAAAATAGAGGGAGAGGAGAAATCCCTCTTCTGAGAGCAGCTGTGCAGGACATTTCAGGCTGATGGGACACATTAATGGGGACGGAGAGGCATGTGCATCCCGGGGGGGCAGACGGGGCTGGTACCTGGCCCCACTTGGGGCTGGGGATGCTGCGAGACCTTTCCAAGGCTACGCAAAGGTGGCTGCTCCCAGACCTGTGACAATAATATTGCACTTAAGTAGCTCTTGGCTGTCAGTTACAGGGCAGTGCTGGGGTGCAGGACCTGTCTGCAGATGGGGAAACTGAGGCAAAGAGGGGGCTGTGACTCAGCCAGTGCACCCACCTGCAAGCTGTAGGAGAAGTGCGGGACGTCCCCTTGTGCTCCAGCCAGCAAGCTCACCCCTCGCCCAGCAAACCCACCCGTGGGCAGGGTCCTTCCAGCAGCTCCAGCCCCATCGCCAGGCCCCGGGGCGGAGGGGACACGGCGCTGTGTGGGGCGAGCTGACTGCGCCAACGCCGGGGCCGCGGGGGCCAGCCCAGGGTGCACGCAGCTGCTGCCACCTGCGGAGCCGCCAGCATCCCTTTTTCCCCTCTCTCAGCCCATTTTGCTGTGGGCACCCCCAGCTGCGCCCCACGACCGTGAGGTCCCCAACCCGCCCCGCTCCCACCCACGCTGCGGCATCAACTCGCTCCTCCTGGGCTTACGCACGCAAAGAAGCAGGAGAGCTGTATTTTGCTGGCAAATAAGCTTTTTTTTTGTTTGTTTGTTTGTTTGTTTGCTTTTTTATTATTTAAACAGTCAGGCAGTGTTCGGCCACTGCTGCCCACACTGCTTGCTAGTGGGCGCGCTGAGCAAAATAACAGTGAACAAACCCTTCACCTTCAGTAGAAGAAAACCACCCCTTCAGAGCAAGCTGCGTAAATATTTACACCTCGCGGTTTCTATGTACAGCCCCGTCTATCATACAACTCACTTCAAAACAGCTATGCACAGTTTGCTTGTACAAAAGATAGATATTTCCCCCTTGGTACAGTTCAAACAATAAATTGCCCAATAATTTGCTTGCCTGTTTGTACAAATTACAAAGTCGGTTAACGTTACCTTTAAACTCGGGTCGTCTTGTTTTTCTAACAGCTTAACGTGCCTTTCTCCTCCTTGACTGCAGGATGGGGACGCACCACGCCGGCAGCACGAGGATGTGCCAGAAAGACCCCGCCGCAAGGTTTTGGGGCGCACGGGGCTGCAGGGAGGCCCTCCTGGCTCCCCAGCCATGCTGGGCAGGGGGGTGATTTGGGAAGAAAGTGTGTGAAAACGGAGCCTTTGGCTAGCAGGAGGACACGAGGGCAGGACGGAGCAGCGCCGCTTGCAGTGCTTGCAACCTGGAGGAGTAGCAGCTCCCCGCTTCCAAAAACACAGCCCCCGGGCATGTCACCACTGAGTGGCCATGCATCTCCTTCCTGGCATGCAGTAAAGTCTTTGATTTGACCCAAAATAATTAATTTCCAGTGGGACGGTGCTGCCTGCTCCGCTGATGGTGGCTCAGAGCTGCTGCTGCCCCGTGAGTCCCCCCCGTGCTGCTGGGGGGACGCCTGGGGACACGCGGCTGCAGGAGGGGCTGGATGGGGCGCACGCGGGGGTGCAGACGATTGAGACGCAAGACAGAAAGCACCAAAAGGGAGCCGTGGGCAGCCTCGGGCAGGGAGGAGAGCTTTCCGTAGGAGGTTTCCCCAAGTGCAGGACCCTGCTGAAGCTGACCCCATGCACGTACCCTCCAAAGGCTGCCCTGGCACGGCAGGGACATGCGGCACAGCGTGGAACCGGGGATGTCAAGGCTGTTCCAGCCCCGCGGCGGCAGCACCGTCCCCTTCTGCGAACACCGCCCTGCCCAGGTAACACTCGCCTGGCCATCCATCCGCCACGGGGCCACCAGCCCCACGACGACTACAACAACCTCGCAAACATCTCTCAGCTCCTGCAAACACAGCAAGCCCCTTGCAGCACAGCCCTGGGCTGGGCATCAGCGTTGCTTCGGGGCTCCCAAGCCTCTTGGCGAGCCCCACCAGCTCCAACCCCTTGCTCCAGGCACATGAAGGGCACGGTGGAAAACGAGAAGAAAACAGAACCGGGCCACACAACCCTGTCCCGCTGCATGGCGGCCAGGGGGTGCCTCTGCGGCTCCTTGCTGGAGCTCGCGGCCCTTCCCACCTCACCCAGCACGGCCCCGAGCCCAGGCGAGCTCAGCCCGCGGGGCTCCTTCTGGCTGGCGCGGGACGCCCCAGGGGGCCATGCCCTGGGGGCAGCGCCGCGGGGACCGGACGCGGCTGGAGCCGGGGGGAGAAGGCAGGAGGGGATGAGACGGTCCCCCGCCCGGTGGCAGCGGGGCTTGTGATGGCACCACGGGGGCGAGGAGCCCAAACGCCACCCAACGCCTCCCTTCACGCGCCGCGAGGCGAGGGAGCGCCTGCAGCCTCGCGCCTCGTCCCGCCGGTCCGAGCTCAGCGCTTCCGCTGTCGCCACAGCCAGAGCTGATGCTGGGACAGCCAACGGAGCCGGGGCTGCCCAAAAGCAAGCCACGGCCGGCGGCCAGGCTGCGTCCAGCTGCTCCCATGGCAGGAGCCTGGCTCAGGCGCTGCTCGCCCCGTCCTCCAGCTCTCACATCAGCTCCACGTCGCTGCTCCGCGCTTCTGGGGACCGCGGCCGTGACAACCGCATCCGCTCTTCAGCAGCGACCTGCACCTGGCTCGGCCCCTCTTCAAGACACCAAAGCAGCACACAGTATTGCTACTGTGCCAAGTGGTAACTTTATTCTTTGTCGTGTTGTTTTTTTTTTTTTTTTTTTTTCCTCTGAAAAGGTTAAGGAGGCGGCTTTGAAGATGGGTCGAATTTGGACTTTTCCCAGCAGAATCTGCAACACTTTAATAGCGTTATGCCCAGACATCAGCTCTGTTAGCTTTACATCTCAGAGCCATGAAGACACCAGCAGCAATAACCTGGGAACTGAAAGACTTCCACATCGCTTGTGCATTGTCTCGTTTTTTTTCTTAAAAAAAAAAAAAAAAAAAAAAAAAAGCACAACAGAAAAGACACAAACATTGATGAACATTAAAAACCTGTACATTGTAAAAAACGAAAACAAAACAAAACAAAAAAAAAACCAAGCCCCAAACAAACAACAAACACCATCATTCTCTTGCTTTGAAATCAGAATCACCCTGGGAACATTGCAGGGGGAAAAGAAATAACCATCGAGAACGTGACAAGGCGATCCTCGCTGTCTGACAGGCGGCGGATCAAAGGGCTGCTGGAAGGCTGCGCGGGCTGGCTCCCCCCCGCAGCGGGAGAGGCGGAAAGTCTGTGCCGTGGTCTTGTTTCCTCTAGCGTATAGAATGCAAAGCATTTAATACATTTTTTTTTTTTTTGCCATTTTTTTCCCCCAGAGCGAGAAAGCAGAAGTGAATGAAAAAAGTCTAATATTTTGTTCTTTAACCATGTAACTGCAGATATGATCCAACATCATGGAATGAAAAAAATAATGTAAAGTAGAGCATT
This sequence comes from Chauna torquata, assembly GCA_013399475.1. NCBI lineage: Eukaryota > Metazoa > Chordata > Aves > Anseriformes > Anhimidae > Chauna > Chauna torquata. The sequence continues at coordinate 3,652 of VXAL01004057.1, read as the reverse complement.
CGTGTGTATCACAAAAATACAATAAAAACTTTTTTTTCTTCTTTTCTTTTTTTTTTTTTTTTTTCCTTTTTTTTTTTTTTNTTTTTTTTTTTTAAAGTTTCCTGTGAACTCCCTGCCATGCCGGCCTCCTGTCCACGCTGCCCCTGCACCCAGCCAGCTCTGGAGGGCTCTGGAGAATCAACAACTACAACCAGCAAACGGTTTCTGCTGAATCAGCAGAGGTGTGTGTAACTGGGGGCCCTGCAACCATGGCAAGATTTTTTTTTTTTTTAAACTAAGTTCATACATTCTCCTGACTTACAGACGACTTTGATGGATCACTGTTACCTTCTCTCTTTTTTTTTTTTTTAAACATTTCCATACAATGGACAAACACATCAAAGCCTGCGTGTAAGAACAGAACCTCTTTTACAGCATGTAATACTGTGTTTTAAGTCCTTCCTTGCGTAAAATATTGACATAATTCACTGAAGGTATCAAAAATATACCCTGTAGACCAATACAATTTACAATTGCCTTTTCTCACCATTCAGAAAACAATGCACTTAAAGCAACCGAGCCCATCCCCAAGCAGCGCGTGAGCCACCCCGGGGAAACCTCTTCCCACTCCAACTGAAGCCCGGGATATCTGTCACCGAAGGGACCGGCTTTTTTTTCTTTTCAGAAATGGATCTTCTCTCCCTCCCCTGCTCTTCCCAGCCGAGGCTAACGCATCCCGTGCGGCAGGGACGATGGGGTCCCCACCCTCAGATCAGCTGGGGGAAACCAAGCCAGGTTTGATCCTATTAAACATTTTTAAATCTTTTTTTTTTTTTTTAAACCGTCTCAAGGTTTTGTGTTTCCGTGGCACAGCCCCACGGAGCCCCTCACTCGGCGCCGTGGGAGCAGAGCGTCCGTGTGCGCGCGGCCCCGGGACTTGCGTGGCCGCTCGGTCCCTCTCAAGTGCGGGGTCACCGCCCAGCCATGCTGGCAAGGACGAAGATGGGATCCTTGGATTTTTGTCTTGTTAAGGCTTTTTTTTTTTTTTTTAAATTGAAGAGGATGCAGAAATTTCCAGATGTTGAGAACAAACAAAACAAAACTAAAAAAACAAAAAAAAAATCATCCCCCCCACATTGGCTGGTTGGCAGGGGAAGGAAGGGAAAAAAAAAAAAAAAAAGGAAAATTAAAAACCAAAAAAAAGCTCTGCTCCTGTGTCTTTGCTCGTGAGAGCCAGCGGGGCCGGGGCGCTGGGTGCTCGCCCCGAGCGGCTCGCTCGCTCCCCGTGCCGTCGGTTTGGTCGCCGTCTCCCTGCCCCTCGCTCGCTTCATTCACTGTCCGAAAGGGTTTCGTACTGGGAGCAGAGCAGGGGCTTGGGCTCCTCGTCCCAGGCGTGGTGCTGGCTGCCGGGCGTCCCCTGTGGCAGGGGCGCAGCGGGGGCCGCCGTCACCACCCCGCTGGGCAGCCGCATGGTGAGCGGGTTGTAGGGGAAGGGCGTCGAGCCTGCGCGGGGAGGAGAAAGCAGAGGGTCAGCGCCGCGGGGCGGCTGCCCCCAGCCCCCTCGCGAGGCCGGGGAGGCTGCTTTGGGGATGCGTGCCCCCCAGAACCTACCTGCGGACGACGGCCGGTCCTCCCAGACGCGGTTGGTGAGGGGCGTCCTCCGGTTGCAGTCCCCCTCCGAGTGCACCGAGGACACGGACGGCGGCCGCTCGCCGGAGGACAGACCCGGCGCCGGGGACTTGGCCTTGCGGCTGTTGGGTCTGGCAGCGATCTTTGGCTTTCCCCCTCCTCCTGCAACGAGAAGCGCCCGCTCGTCACCCGGCCCGCAGAGAAGCGGTCGCGGGAGCCGGGCCACGACGGATGTCGGGGAGGGGGGCCGGGGAGGGAGTGCATGCACCCAGCGCTTCCCCAGCACCGCGCGGTCTGAAAGCCCGCAGAAGTTGCTCATGGCGGGAGGCAAGCTCACCCCGCGCGGCTGGGTGCCACCGGCGCAGACGTGGGTGGCTGCGCGGGAGGGACGGGAGCTCCGCGTGCCGCTGCACGGCCAGCTCCAGGGACCCTGCGGCTACGGGGGTGCCGCAGCCCCGAGCGCGCTCCCCGTTCCTGCGGTCCTTAATCAGTTCTTACAGCAAAATCCCTGGCCGTGTTTCAGCTGGTTTTTAAAAGGTTTAAGGGCCAAAACAGCCCGTGCTGGGTATGTTAGCCCAGCTAAGCAGGAGGAAGCTCCTGAAAGGGGGACAGACGGATGGACGGGCTCTGTCCCCCACCCCGCCTGCCCTGGGCAGCCTCCGCCGGGTGCGGGGAAGCATGGATGGAAGAAGCTGCTGGGTTCATGCAGTGGCCAGAGAAGCTTTTCTGCAGCAAGCCGGGGAGCGCCTGCTCTGAGCTGGCCCGGGGAAGGAGCCCGCGTGCCCCCGCAGCTTTGCCCCGGCATCACCCAGGGCAGAGGCTGCCCCCGGCACCCACCATGCCCTTAGCAGGTGTGCGGGGGACAAACGCTCTCCCCGACCCACCTCTGGTTCCCTTCCTTTACTGGAGGTGTGCAGAACGACCCTCCCGGTTCTGCTCCAGCCCCCCGACGCTGAGCAAACCTCCCGCAGAGCCCGGGGGGTCCGTCCAGCACTAAGGCTCTGAGCACACAGTGGCTCGCCCCCAGCCCTGGCCTCTGAAGACGTCCCCTGATCTGTCACTTCTGGCTCCCTCAAGCTCTCCCTCTTGCTCCAGGCCCTGTCCATCTCAGCCAGACCCTGCCCTGACACCCCTGAGCACGGGGTGGGGAGGGAAACACGACCCGTGTGTCCCCCATGCCTGCCCAGCTCAGCTCCTTCCCTGGGCTAGGGGCAACGATCCTGCCCGGAGAAGCAGCCGGCACCCACACCTGTGCTTTGGGAAGCCCAGCTCCAGGCAAGCGCTGCCGGCTCAGACCCAGTGTCCCCTGCTGCTGCCCAGGGCCGAGGCACAGCTGGAGGGGTTCTGCCAAGTGTGCTGGGCATGGGACGGGGTTTTACAGACGGTTTGGGGTGGATCTTTTAGTTTACGGCTTTGGTCTTTTGGGTGTGGGATGTCTCCCCCCATAAACCTCCTTTACGTGATTAAAAAAAAAGGAGATATTAAAAAAACAACAAACGGGGAAAGGAGCACAGTCAGTGGTTTAGAGAAAGCAACAGCACCTTCCAAGACTATTAAATTAACATCAAACAAGACCAGGATTAATCAGCGGATTCACAAAGCTTGAAGCTGGGGCAGGGAGAAAAGAAAACCAAAATGAACAAAAACGGGGGAGGGGGGCTGGGAGGGGTAAATCCACCCACAAAAGGGGAAATACAAAGGCGAGAATTAATAACACAGAAAGAGCGAAGGTGGAGAGGGCTGCAGACCTGGCAAGGAGCGCACGTCCTCGTTTCGTCCATCAGCAGGAGTTATGGGCATAGCAGCGGGCAGGCTTGCACTGGCATTCAGAGAGTTAAAAGCATTGGCACTGAGAGGTGAGCGCTCTTCCCACTGCTCGTCATATTTACCCATTAGGGCTTTCCTAATTATTGCCTCCAACCCCATGTTGGTACTGGAATTCTCTTGGACCGACTGGCTCCTACAACTGATTAGCCCTGGGAGATACGGGAGGGGGAGGAAAGAGGGGATGGGAGATGGGGGGGCCAAATGAGAAGAAAGACGG
>VXAL01004055.1:83948-166142 GCA_013399475.1 Chauna torquata | reverse complement strand
CGCCCTTCCCGCCGCCCGCCTGGCGCACGCGGGGCGCAGCCGCCCTCGGCCGGGGCTCAGGGCCCCAACGGCCGCTTCGCTCCTTGCGGGGCCGGGGAGCAAAGCCACAACGTGATCCCGCTGCCTCAGGGCCGAGGCGGGAGGAAGCCCCAGGGACCCCTTCCAGATGGTGCCGGGGCGTTTCTCCTCTCGGGGAGAAAACACGGCTCTTCCTCAACAGCACCGTCTGGAGCTTCACACCGGCCAAGGAGAGGAGCAGCAGCACCGTGGTTTCCTCCCTCGTAACAGCTCAGGTGCAAAATCAAGAGGAGAAAATAGCAACGAGCCCAAAATGCAGCAGGCAGAGAGGAGCAGACCTTGCCTGCTCCAGCCCACCAGGGTGCTTTTGCCTGGCAGCTGCCTTCATCTTCCACCTGTGTGTCCCCAGGGAAACCCATCAGGTCACTGGGCCACAGCGGGGCCGGTGCCATCTCACCCACCACACTGCCATCCTTCTTGGTGCCCCAAGACGCAGCCAGCAGGCGCCGCTGGGAGCACGCACCCCAAAAAGGCTACTTTCCTCTTTCCTCACCCTAACCAAGGGAGGAGGAAAATCCGAGTGGGAAAGAAGGGAAGCGAGAAGGCGCCTTTCTGGCAGAGGTTCCCCAGTGCTGGAGGCTGGGACTAGAGCCAGGCTGGGGTGATGCTCCTGCAGCTCCTGACCAGCCTGGGAGGGCAGCCTGCTCCCACCCGGCCGGCTCCCCGCGACATCAGGGATAGGACCCAGCTTCCCAATGGTAAGGAAAATCAGGCAAACAAAGCAGCCTGCTGGAGCGGCTGGTCTGCCTTTGCAAGCAGCAGAGAAGTGGCAAAGCAGGGACCCTGTGAGGAAATTCCCCTTCCAACACAGCCTATTCAGAAACCTCCAAACGTTTCAGCATGGCTCAAATCCTGCTTGAAGTCCAGGCCCGGACCAAGCTGCAACCTGGGCACAAAGTGCAAGGGCCTGCCCTCGTCAATGCACAGACCTCCATGCCATGGAAGGCCCAAGACCCCCTCCCTCGCATGGATCCGCAGCCCAGTAGCCAGCGCAACGGGATGATTTCATGCTGTGCAGTGTGTTTTCCCCAAGGCTGTGCTTTGGAAGACACCGTGGAACAAGAGCTGACATCCCTCCAGCTTCAGTTTTGTCTCCAGATGCCTCTTCCATTTAGTGCCAAGAGAAATGAAAAACAATGCAAGCCGTGGAGTCTCGGGGTCAGCCATTGCAAAACTGTTAATCCTGGGGTTGCATCGCCCAGGCTCTGTCATTTTTATTTGCCACTGTATTCTCCAGAAGCACAACAGACCAGTCTTTTCCTTTCAGTTGGAGTTCTTTCATTAATTATCTCAAGATCCCTGAAATAAGGGAGGAAAAATCCATAGCCTCTTCTCTCTGCTGATGCATATATAAAAGTATCTCACAGAGAGGGAGCAAAGCTTCAAGTCCACACTGCAAAGATTGCTTTTCAGATATGCAGCAGAAGAGGTGATGGAGAAATTAGTGCCTTTCAAATGGGCTCAACCAACAGTCCCACTGTTACAGCCAAACAGCACTTTTCATCTGTGTCTTCTTACAAACTGTCATTGGTCTAAAAAGGGTTTTTGTGGCAAATTTTGTTCTAACTCTTCCACAATCTCCTCCCAACCTCCCTAACAGAAATCTCATATCACTGTCTTAAAAAAATAAGTCGTGCTCTCCGGTTGCCCCGCAAAGATTTTCTTATGTCCAGCTCCCCCATGAAGACTTTTCCAATGGTAAAAGGGAAATCAGAGAGAAGAAAGGAAGAACTGATAAGAAGATAAAATGGGGAAAGGGGAGGAAAAATGTAAGTATGATTAAAAAAAAAAAATAAAGAAAAATCAAAGGCAGTGGAATGAGGCTCAAAAAGTAAAACAAAACTACAAAACAATCTACAGGACACCTACTACTTACTACCTGTGACATGTAGTTGATTATTTCCTTGCTCCTCTTCATGGCAATGAAGCTGTAGAGTCCTTATTTGTAGGAGGGAAGAGGGGGAAAATATTTGAAGAAAGAAAATGCCAGAAATAAGATATAAAAAAGGTGTCTAAACAAAAGGAAAACTGCCCTTTCCTGCTGGTGAACCCAATATGGTCTCTCCTTGGATGGCAAGGCTCTGCACTCTGTTACACTTTCCTTGTTCCTACAGGTGAAAGACTTTTTTCAGCACAGCCAAATAATAAAGCTTCACTGCCCCTACAGGGAGGAACCTTGCCCAGTAATTCACAGCAATACAACCACAGCAAAACAGCAGTAGTGAGTGCAAAGGGGGCTATCATCTGTGTGTAACACAAAAATCACGGCCAAAATGTAACAGGTCGGCAAAGCAGTAGCCATCTGCAAGCACTCCGTCACACCCAGGTGGGGATGAAACCTGCAGCAAAACACTTCCTAGCACCGAGGGAATTTGAAGTCTGTGCAGACAGTGGTGGGGGAGAGAGATCTGCAGCAGGGATTTGAAAAGGGCAGTGGGACACCTTTTGCTTTCCACATAAATAAGGATCATGCAGCATCAACCCTGTTCCGTATGAGGTAAGCTGAGCCCGTGGCCAAGCTACAGGACCTTGAGGACTGTCCAGCCACGTGCTCCAGCCACACGGCCGATCTGAGCTCCTGACTGTGCCAGGGTGACAGCTGAGCACACACTAGCCCTTTCCCTGTGGGAAGGAGACATGTGATGTCTTTCACCCAAGGAGACCCTGTGTGTGCCCTGTCTGCCATCTAGATCACCATGGACAGACCAGGAGGGTGTCTCTGAGGCCGTCCATCTCTCAGTTTAGATATCTTTCCTTCTCCAACTCCACACCAGAAAGAGAATCAGCGTTCTGGATCCCCCAGCCCCTACTTCAACTGCTGGACAGAGTCAGCATATAGGAAGGGAGAGATTGCACTCCTCTGGGGCCCATGACAGGCCAACTTCAGGGCTAGGGGGCCCTTTGGCCCCACCTGCTGTGGCCATTCCTCTGTTCTTCCTTTCCACCCCTTCGCTGCAGCAGAAGATTCGGGTATTGCCACCACCCACTTCTGAATACAGACCAGGTCTGCATGGGCTGCTGTGGCTCCACCGCACTACGGGTGACCTGTCAGCCAGTCCCATACACACCTTCTGCTTTGGCAAAGTGACCAGGTCCTTAATTCTCCAAGCTCAGATCATGCCTTTATTTCGGGAAAGCACCACGGCATCGCAGACAAGCAGGAGTGCTGATACCCAGCAGCCACGGGCTGGTGTGTGTCAACTTTCTAAAACAGACCTGATGGAGGGAAGTCACCAAAGCCTGCAAGCTGCACAGGCGAGTCCAGGGTACTCAGCACCCGGCAAGCAGAGTCACTCCAACTTGGCTGAATCAGGCCAACAATAAGCAAGCAAGATCATAACATCTTCATAAAAATAAGATTTAAGTACAAACATCTGCCCTGCTGTTTTTTAATTAAGACAGTTTATAGCTAGGTATTCCTTTCAGTGATCCACAGCTCCAGCAGCAGAAATGCCATGCATATTCTAATTACGGCAGCTAGTTTATTTAACAGAGTTTGACATTGTTTGACATTTAGCTGAGTCACTTTGTTGCCAGATAAAGCAACAAGGGCTTTTCAGCAATTCAACAAGAAAGAGGTAGAGATTCTGTATCAAAAATAGAACACATATCACAGATACTTTAAATTAAATACAGATGAGGTCTGTTCTCACAGCTCCTCTCTTTGGGACACTAAGTCAACCCAAATGTTTTCCAGATAAAGTTCTTCCCCTCAAGGACACACAGCAATACCATCTCCCTCATGTTCTTGGAGGGTGGGAAGGGTGGGAAGTGTTATAAAGGGCATATGGGATGTATCTCATCCTCTGCAAATAACACCCACCCATATATCAGGATATCCATCACGAAGAATGCAGGCAGACTGAGCATCAGTGACTTGGATTCAGCCAACATTTTTCTAAGACAAAGTAAAAGAAATGGGCCAGTGATGGCCAATACAGGAGGAACAACTGTTACGCGCAGATAGAGATTTTCCTACAGAACCTCACCTAAAGTCATTTGCACACCTGTATGGTGCTTTTCAGGGATCTCAGAATGCTTTCCAGCAAGAAAGGCAAGCAAGCAGTACCCATCCTCACTGTATAGGGATTTCACAAAGTGACTTATCTACAAGTTTGCTGGTGGCACAGCTGGAAATAGAGCCTAACCTTGGACTCCTCTCATTCCAGGTTGGAAATGGAGGGTAACACCACCTCCCCCTGGCTGCAAAGGGTCTGGATGCAGCAGAGGGAGCTGCAGAGAGCAAACACTGATCCCCGGGGCTGCTTTCCAGAAGGCCTGTGGAGCCTGCCAGGCTGCCATGCTGCCCTACTGTGGCTCCGAAGCTTGTGTCACGTATTTGCACTGCTGTTTTCCAAGTCCCTGCTTCCATGCTAGCCCTGGAGCTGTGCTCACCACACATCTGGAGCAGACGCTCTGCCTACAAACTGTGTCAGGGACTGCAGCATGCTCCTGGAGAGGACTAAGCCCTCCCATCCCAGCTTCTCTTTACAGACCTTTGGGGAGAGAGCTGGGATCTCCTTTTTATAGTTAAAGACAGAACGGACCTTTTAACAGGCTGAAAATACTCCATTTATCCTAACATTCAGTGCAGTGAGCCAAACTTTAAGCCAACAGTCAGAATCGTGACAATAGAGAGCTGGCCCAAGTCCCCATTTCCAAGAGCACGATGCGGTCTGGCTCATCGCTGCTGTGCCATCCCTGCAATTGCTGCTGGAAGTGTGTGCAGTTACCCTGAGGACAGGATATCTATCATGTCTAGCCCCACTCTGAAAGCTGTCAGAGGGACAGCGGCTCAGGCCGAAGAGACATTTATTTAGCTTTTTGGCCAGCATTGCAGAAATCCCTGTTTGCATTTAATCTTCTCCCAGTTTCCTTTATATCTCAGTGGCAACTCTAACTATGCATCCCTTACTATGCAGTAACAGTGTCAGCAGAGCCATGGCACCCAGAAATGAAGACGATGGTGTCTCTGGTCTCTAGAGGCCTCCCAGCCTGTGGCCCAGGCTCAGGCTGCGCAGTTGTAGCCAGTGGGGACAGCCCCCAGAAGCCATCGAATCCCTTCGTGCAGCAGTGCACAAGCCAGCCTGAACCCGAAAAGTTGATGTAAGATCCCTTGGGAGCCCTAAAGACCATGCCAGTTATTTTAGGAGGAAGTGGAGGCCTGGTATCACAAGTAGCATGTACGTGCTCCCAGGGAAAAGGCATTTGTAAGACCAGTCACAAAAAGTACTAGAGATGGTGGCTGGGGAAGCCCCAAGTGCTCTTATCCATCTTGTTTAGGGCGTTTGCCATTGCATTACCTGGTAGAAAAGGGATGATTCTTTGCTTGGGGTCTTTCTGGCCTCCTTCAATAGGAAACTTGTCCAGAAGCTGCATCTGCAAAGGAAACAGAACAAGCATCTTAGGCGGAAAGCACGGACTGGCTACTTAGAGATGGAGAATTTCTTGGTCTGTGTGTGGTTTGCAAGAGGATTAGCAAAGCAAAGCAACTGCAGGAATCCCTCTGCCCAGTTGCAGGGGAGCCTGTACATAAAAAGGTATGATACAGCTCACTCCAAGAAAGGGAGGGCAAGTTTCTGGCAGCACACAGGAGCTGGGATGGGGCCCAGGCAGACATCTGAGCCTGGCCTTGCCACACTTCTAAAATTAGGCTCTCATCCTTCATTACAAACACACGCCTCATCCCTAATCCACAGTCTGCCTGGGCTGGTGGAGACAGTTTTTACCTGTCCCTATGACAGACCACCCGCCTGGCTAAAAATGCTGTTCAAGCAACCAGATTAAAGGTTATTTAATAAAACACCCTATCCATCTTCTCGCTGGCAAGGCACTGCCCACTGCCCTGATCCACTAAGAGCATTCCCACTTTCTGAGGAAGATGCATGTCAAGCACCCCTGAGCACATGGTTATGGACCACCCGAGCCAGCATTTCACCCACTTCAGCTAAAATTTTGCCCCACCAGCTCCTAAACACTGTCCACCACAACCACTTGCTTCTAACACACCCCTAAGGGCCTAAGCTCAGGGTCCTGTTGTACTGCAGAGTCACAACCAGCCTTTAACCTGAGGAGCTTGAAGGAGCACTGACGGCCATGGCCAACTTGCATAGTGGAGAGACCACCAGTGCCTTTCTGTTGAAGCAAGCCTAGGGAAGCAGTACACTGACCCAATGTTCCTAAATGAGCCTCATGATCCCTCTTCGGGTCATAAGCCTGGACGTACCAGTGCCACTGAGGCCAAACACCAGCCAAGAGGCCATGCACAACCCTGGTCAGAAGGGAAAGAATCACCTGCTCCAGTAGCACCTTCAGGGCCTGAACAGGAGAGACCGTGTCCAGCCCCACAAACCGCCAGAGCCTCTCAACCCTCCTATTCACCCTCTGCACCCTTACGTCATCATTCAGCCCAAGGTGGCAGTGAGATAAATACTCAAATACTCAAATCTATTTTGTTTTCTCCCAGGTTTCAGATGTGTGATGAAATGCTCTATATGCATGCTGATCCTCTAGAGAAGCCCCTGCTCCTTTTGGCTGGGGGAACACCTTGCTCTTAAAACCACAGAAAACCACCTTTCTGGGACTCACCAAAGCTCCTGTTAGCCCAGTGACCCATCTCCAACAGACCAGGAGAGTCACCTTTCAACCCACAGGCAGCAGGTGCTGCAGCCTCTGAGGAAGGAAATCAAGCAATCCTGTTACTTGTCCTTGCAGGACCCCTATCTTCTCACCTGAACTTGATCTACAGCTCAAAACAAATACCTAAATTGGCAGCAAAAGCTGCCAGGGGGGCTCTTCAATCAGCATTTAACTGAAACAATGCTGTGTGTCCAACAGTGAGCGTGTTTGAGTTAACAACCCTTTTGCTACCTCAATGGATTTCCTTTAAGAAATATTTTTTTGCTAACACGGGAAAAAAACAGAATTTTTTACTGTTTTTGTCTTAAGCACACAGAACCCTTCTCCTCTTCCACTGCAGAACATCTCCAGCATTTTCACCATATGGTACAGCAAACCAAAGATCAAGAGGAAACTCGGGAGTAGAAGGAACATCTGTGCAGGAGAAAAAGTTAAAAGATCCCACATGTTTCCCCATCAGGGAGTCAGCCTGGTAAATAAATAGACCACAGCTTTGCGGATTGTTAGCTAACTCACTTTTCTGCATACAGAGACACAATTTTTATTGAAAATGGGAAATTTTATTTTCTTGTAGGTAGAGCTCCAGGTGTCTGAGGTCAGGCATGGGCAGGAGTTTTGTTCAAAGAAAAGAAAGGGGAGGGGGCAAAATCCCCACTGATTGACTTGAAGCTTCACTGCTCCCACACTTTCAGCCAGGAAGGCGATTCTCATTTTACTACACAGTGACTGATTCAAGCTGGAACCGATACAGTCAAATTCCCATGGTTATTCTTGGAGTTACATTAGCTTGGCTAATACAAGCCTTTTTAACCACATCAAGAGAGTCACAATGTGTGTAACAGCTCTATTTATCTAAAGGGTGGATATCAGCAAAATAGATACAATAAACTACAGCTGGAAGAGTTTGGCTAAACTTTCCTAGATGACATTCTGCCCCAGCTCTTGCTTCCGCTGGGAGGGTCTGCATGGCACAGAAATGGAGGTGGCAGAGGCGCTCAGGAGGCCACCAGCGCAATTCAGGGAAACATGGACTGTCCCAAAGGCGAAGTCCGCTGGAAGCATGGAAGATTTCTCATCTTCCTTGATATATGAGGCAATATCCCAGTGGGCAACATGCAAAACTAAAGGAGTGAAGCTGCTGCTCCCCGAAGAGGCCTGCACACAGTTCTGCTATTCAAAACCAGTGCAAGTTAGATCCAAAACCCTAGAAAAGCAGGATTCCGGACCCTTTCACCCATGGACAAGGATTCAAAGCAGAAGACAAGGAAGAGATGGGCTCAGGGGAAAAAAATACAGCAATGTGCCTGAATGAAACATCCCAAATCTCCCAGAGGTGATGGGGTACCCTAAGCCAATTGCATAACGCCCTCGCTCAGCCCATCTCTGTAAGAACAGACACTAACAGTGGGGATAAACAGAGCGGCCAGATATGCAGGGAGCTAAGGGCTAAAACACAGAAACTCCTCCTGGTAGTCACAGCACTTTCCCCACATGGATGGTTAACAGCCAAAGACCAAAAAACAGATTTTCAGTTCCCTTAGATGTCTGCAGAGCATCCGAAAGTTGAAAAATCTTTAGCATTTGACAAACGGTTTTCCATGAAAATAAATATTATTACTGTTGCAAATATACATATGATTGATAAAAAGATGTCTTTCACTTAATGCCCCAGGCTGTTCTGCTCAGACATGGGCAGTCTCCACAAATTGTCGCTCACATCTTTGATACACAACGTTCAACTCAGGGACAAGATTCACTGTATGAGAAAGTCACCCCCTGTCGCTTAGAGTAAAACCATCCCAAGGTGAAGGGAAAGAAGGGCAGTCTGGATGTGGAGGCTTCCCAAAGGATGGCGATAGGGCTGCAGCTGGCTTTGGGCAGACAAGAAAACACAAGTGGGCAATGCATTTTCAGCAAAGCTGGGGGAGCTCATGCTCAGTTTGTCTACTTACAAGCATTAGTACATGAATCCCACCATGAGGGAGCCTCCAATTGTATGATCAGTGTGATGAGCAGAAAGAAATCTGCTAGCAGGTCACTGTGTCACAGGGTGGGGGATCTGTTTGGAAACAGGGAGGGTATACGGAAACCAGGAAATGAGCTTCCCACCCATTTGGGCAGCATGTCTGGAGTCAGGCTGAACAAACACACCCCATTCCTGCTTCTGGCACAACAGATGTGTGTCCACAAATAATTCGCCACCAAAACCACCTCCCCAGGCTTTGTCTCTCCAAATTACTCTGGGTTTGCCAACAGCTTTCCTATGTAAGTCCTCCACGGAGTCCTGCCTTGTGCTCTGAGCAGCTTTGTTCTTGCTTCTGCACTAAACTCTTTTAGAAGATCCGCTATAAACCTTGTGGTCCAGATTATGACTTTCTTACTCACAATGGTCAGCAATGATAATGCAATTGATCAAAGTAAAAATCAAGGGAATTACCTGTGTGAGTTGCTGCTCATTAAAATGAGAGCAGGCTAAGAGCACTGTCCTACTCCACTCCTTACTACCTGTACATAACTGTGAAATCACTTGACTTCCAAGAATGGAAGAGGAAATGAATTTCAGTGTATCAACTGTCATAAAAACTGGCCTTTTTGTTGAAGTCCAGTTCCTGGAGGTAAGCAATTGTTTGAGACTCAGTATTTTTGCTAACACGGGAACAAAAAAAAACCAAAAAAAACAACAAAACAAAACAAAAACAAAAAACAAAACAAAACAAAAAAAAACTAGCTTTTACAGTGCAAAATAAAAATTTGCAAACATCACCCAAATTCATCCTTAAAGGCCCAGAAATGGAAAGACAAATAACATAGTCTCTACACGTTTGGTATAAATGTAAGGAGCTCTGGAAGCTGCCTCGCACATTTAAGTTGCATGGGAAATGAGAGAGATGTAGCCAGTGTCCTCACTCACAGCTAAGCTGTTATTTCCTTCTCATCTCTTCTGCTTCAGACCACCTCTACCTAAGAAGGTGAATTTGCAACGAAGAAAGAGATGCTCCTGCAAACAAGGATCATATTTGGCTCAGCAATCGCCAGCTGATGGCATCTGTGATCACTTCACGTCAGTTCTGCTGTGAAAATTAGATTCAGCTCCCTGTCTGCCTTGTGGTGGTACCACCTGATTAAAAATCTAACAAAGAAAAACAAGCATCTGTTGAGATGCTACAAGTAACATCTCTGAGGATGAGAAGCCAAGCAGCTTCCTGGTAATTATTTACTTACTGCCTTTTATTTACCTTGGTTAACTTTCACTAAACAACATTTCCTTCTCTTTTAGATATAAGGAGTAAAAGTACCTGAGACCAAGGGGTGACCTGTCTTTTGCAAAAGATCAGACTTGTATTCTGCTGAAAGCCAACCAGTGTGGGGAACACGAACATATACACTGTTTAATGGCCTGATCCTGCAGCATTTGTCAGTGGGAACTTTGTTCCTGACTTGGTCTTGTGGTTTTGGAAGTGTGTGACCACATCTAATTCCCTGAAACTAATCCATTGAGACAGTTCCCTGATCACCATTTATGCCTTATGCTATGGACTCAAGCTGGAGATTCCTGCTGGGCTGTTAACTCCTCCCCTTCCTTCCCTGCAGCAGTTTTAACTCTCCTCCAGTTAAAAGAGTGAAGTTCTCCACATCTCTTAAAATGAGCAAATTGGGACACCCACATAATCTCCTATCAGAGTGCATATCTTGCTGGTTCCTTTCAAGTGGATGTAGGTTTGCCTTGTGCACAGATAAAATCAAAGTCCCCCAGGAGGTCAGTGCTGCAATCACAAGAGATTTATTTTAACACACAGAGACCCTGAGAACGACTTTCATCCAAACCTATTACTTTAGCAAGCAAAACAACATCCAGAGCTGCAGACAGATGCAGGACTCCGACCTTTTGCAGAGAGAGATGGGGCCTCTCTCCCTCTCTGCAGTGTCTAATTTACTTTTGTCCCAGAGAAATAGCTAGCTGATGAAAAGCAAACCATGACCATGAGACTAAGAACATCATATTTCTGGCAAGGTGCCCCTAGAAATCCCAGCAAGTTTGCCACCTTACACTCGGTAACTCAAGTGATCCCAAGGCTACAACTCTTCCTACACTGAAAGCAAAAAGGCATATTAGCTTCCCACTTCCCAAGTGCTTTTCAAGTGTTTTTCATTGAAAAACAGGCAAGCCAACAATAGCTTTAGCCTAGCCACTGTTGGACTTGAAAGGTACAGTACATGACGACAGGTAGGCACACAGGATGAGCTCTCAGTGATCCCTTCTCATGTGGCTTATCAGAGCTCAACCAGAGTCCCAAGAAGGAATGAGGGGCTACAGCCCGCTCAAGGGGCTGAGGAGAGGAGGCGTGAGTACAAGCATGGCATTGTGTGCACCTTTCTACGAGAAGGTTGCAAAAGAAACTGGAAAGGAAAAAAAAAAAAGCAATGCTGCTACCAGGGATCTACAATTGGAGATAATGAAACTCACACCCTCACTGAGGGGGGGCGGGGGGTTTAGAGCATCTGCAAATCAAAAAAGCTTGAAAGAACCTGATGTAGATGATGAAAGCTTAGATGAGAAGGGGAGGTAAGATATCAGAATAGAAAAAGTTATTAATTAAATCCGGAGAAGCAGCAGCAATTTCCTTTCTTTCTGAAGATGAAAACCAGCTGTGTTGCTTGCTGACATGACTGATGGTTACAGCATCATCAGCTATATTTTGAGTTATACATGGTGTGATCTGCAAGAAAGGGAAAAGCCAGAATCAGGTTGAATCCTGCCATCTGCCAGAGCTTTCCTATGGATAAACTCCTCTGTGGCTCTGTCTCTGCTTTTGCAGCAGCAGAATGTGAGACAGATCTCAGGAAGGTGACATGAGATTTAATCAAGAGCCATCAAATGCCCTGAGCCTTATTCTGCAGAGCAGGAGTCAGAGGCTGAATTTAAAGGAATTGTACTCATTTGAAATCAGCAGGACAGAAGCAAATGGAAGAAGAATCATCAGTGGTTTTCAGATATGCTTATCCTCCCATTTGTGGGCTTGTCCATCTGTAGCATATTCCAAATCCTGGTTAACCAGAGCATCCAAGGTGGTCTTTCACTTAGGGAAGATGGTTAGCCACCTGGTTAGCCACCAGCTCCAGCAAATGGATCTCATGCTATTAGGTAACATATCAATATTTTAAATGGATTTCTAGCTCTGTTAGCATGTGAAAACAAGCAAGAGTGTGGACAATGTGAGAACCAGTCACCCCAGGTTCACCTTCTATCAGCCTGTTCAGAGAAGATCACTTCTTCAATGTTTTGATTTCAGGACAGCTTTTCTGCAAAGGCTCATCAGTGCAGCATCCATGACATAAGTGGAAAGACCCAATTTACCCCAGCTCAGGACGTATCTGCTGAGACCAATGACAGAAGCACATGCATGATGGGGAACAAAACTGCTGCCTTTGGGGCAGATCCCTCTGTAGGATACAGCTGTTGGAGGTCCCTGGATGTGGGTCACAAGGAGCTTTTGCTTATCCCTCCTCTGCTTCACCCTCTCACAGGAACAACAAACCAGTTTGCTCTCACAGACACAAAAGAACAGAAGGTCTGGCTAACTCCCACTCCTTCAGAAACTAACAGAGCTTGAACAGAGCTGTTCCTGAGCGTAGCATCAATTAGTGAAAGTTTGCAGAAGACTTTGAGATCTTTGGGTGGGGGCATGAAACAGACTGAGCACAGCCCATCTGTTAGTCACTCACATGTATAACCGATATCTCACGCAGCAGAAGGAGGTGAAACTCCATCGCTTCCTAAAGCAGTAACCAGTTCCACAATGCAGCAGGAATAATTATACCAGGCAGCTAGTGACACTGGCTCTCTCCTGGTGTTACATGATGCCACAGCATGCAAGAGAATCGCATTAATACAGTCCCTGAGAAGCAGCAGTAACTGGCTTTTGAAAGCAAAAAGAGAAAAAAACAAAGCAAAAACCATCCAGATAACCGGCTGACATGCCCGACAATTACAGCATTATAGGATATGTTCTGAATTAAATATAGTGCAATCCGTGAGAAAGTCAAACAAAAGCAGGAAAATGCATATAAAATAAAGAGAACAGACATTTAAAGCATGGTGTAATCCCCAAAGGGAAAATGCCTCTCTCAGGTCTGAAAATTTCCACCAGAAATCTTGGAAATCTTACAAGCCCTTCAGTATCCAACTAAAACAGCCAGGGGAGGAGAAGGGGGGGAAGCAGGGGGTGGGGGTGTTTCCCCAACATAATCCATCAAAAGAGGGAATGCTGCTTCCCAGCTCAGACATTTGGTATTTTTCTTATAGAAATGCAGCTTTCTCTAAAGGCTCCACAAAATGAGCCTGGCGTTTGTGGCTAACACAGACTGGCAAAACATTCGGAGGTGCTGGTTTGGGATGACAGAGGCACTTGGTGCATCTCTAAAGAGCTTCTCAGAAAGCCTACACTGTCCCTTCACAGAGCAGCTATTGATGTGTCCTGCCAGAAGCATTTTGTTTCCCCAGTGCTAAATTAAACTGGCCTCATCTGACTTAACCGCACTGGAAGATGCTGGGACAAAGGCTACTTCATACTTTTCCATCTATCCATGGTGGTATATGTCCCTTGTTACTCCGCTATCTACATTTGCCCCGGCAACATCCCTGGGAAGTAAGGCCATACTATAATGCCTGTTTTAGAGAGAGAGAAAAGAAGAGATGAATGCTGCAGTTATATGGCATAGAAAGGTCATGCAGAGATGTCAGAGACATGCTGATGCTATGCCCCATCAGGTCAATTAGCTGAGCTTCTCAGGAAGGCTCATGATTTTAGGAGGGGGTGCAAACATTTTGCCTTTTTTTTCTGGAGCCAGAACATCCAGAAATAGCCCAGCTATTCAGGTTGTACAGTCTGGGCACATCATAAAAAGCTCACTGCAGGTCACAGCGAAAACATGGGGTGGAGAGAGGAGCGAACCTTAACTGTAGAGCATCCTTCCCTCACCTCCTTCTTAAAGGTGAGGTTAATCCTTATCACTGTGCCCAAGCAAATCTGCAGTACAGGCAGCGACCTCCAGGAGAGGAGCACCAAGCAGATGGCACTGCAGCATCCTCACTCGGCTGATTAAGGGCCTTAAAGTCCTGCTTTTGCATGGAGACAGATCAGTGAGCCCCAACACTGCTCTGACTCCAAGACAGCTGACTGTGCTGTTGGTGTGTATGGACTAAGTTGCACATGGACCGCAAGTTTTTATCCTTCAAAAAATCACAGGCCTTGAAGTGTCTGTTCAGGCTGCAAATGAGCAGCAAGAGACCACCGTGCGCGGGCGGCACACGCTGCAGCAATGATGACAATTGCACCTGGACAGCAAGGGGAGCAGGATCAAGCTCTCCTGGATCACTGGCCTTCAGACAGCAACAGAAATATGTCTGACAGCACCATCAGAGCAAAAGTCCCATTTTTAAGTACAATGGCAACTGCAGGAGCTTCACTGAAGCAAGAGGGAGCAGAGCACCAAGGTCACCTCCTTTATAAACATTTACTTTCTCTCCTCCTTTAAATTTCAACCCTTTCAAGCCAACCTCTGAAACACAACGTAGCACCATGGACCTTTGGGGGTTTATTAGTGCATTAACCTTATTGAGCCACTGCAACGGCCTCACAGCACAAAGACTGCCCATTCCTAAATCCTACCCAAGAGAGTTTTGTGCCGGCAGGAGCAGCTCAGCCCAGCGGTGGGGTCCAACACAACGGCTGGGCGGGTCAATGGGAGGCTGCAGGGTCTCAAACCTTCCTGCCCTTGGATAACACTGCCTTGCAGCTGAAAGCAAGGTGCCGGAGGCCGTACACTAAACGCAGCACAGAGCCATTAGCAGAGCGCTCCTATTAATTACATACTTGCTGTTAGCGCTAATTACACACCAAATATTAAGGTCAGCACAATTTGCAGGCTGGCTTGGTTTTGCCCCGGTCTGTTTTGTCCAGCACTGCCCTTCTGTCAGATTGTCCAGAGAACAAGACTCCTGACCTGCTCTACAATGTCACAGACTAAGGGCAGCATCTCACGGGGGGGAATCGATTTATCATTTAAGGGCCCCCTCATGTGCCAGCGTGACTCCCCCTGCGTCTAGCCAGTCCTCCGGAGCAATTGAGGTGTCAAGGGCTGGAGAATCGCATCTGTCACGCACAGCAATGCCCTGTTCTGCCCTTACTCCTCTCTCATAAAGATGTAAGCTGATGTCATTGGTGTTTTAGGACAGGGCTACTCAGGCAGACAGTCCCCATCTACACAAACAGATTTTGTTTAAACTGGTGCAAAGCCCGCTGTGGGAGTGCTCTCAAACCCCGTTCATTTGCAGGATGGTAGTTCACCTTGCATCCAGAGTCCATCCTCTGTGAGACTTCCGCTGCTCATGTGGCAGTGACCACCGTTTTGACTAAACCTGCTTAAAAACACACCCTTAGTTAATTTGGTAGAGTTTTGTGAGCCTGCAAGACTACTCTCCTGCTTACACTACTATAAGAGAGATCAGATTTTAGCTCCAAATGTATGAAATTTAATCCCTCTGTTTTCATAATCTACATCTTCTCTACAGCCTGTTAGCTCTGCTTGATATATTGTCCCCTGGAAACCACAAGTAACTTTAATATTGAAAACAGAAACAATAGCTCCAAACACAATGGCACATTTTACTTTAGAAGCTCCATCTGTGATCTGAAATGGTATCTAGTCATCTCTGTAGGACGCTGGTTGTAGCTCTGGGGAGACAGGGGGAGAGCAACTGCTCAGCTCAGTACAATGAAGAAATCGTGCCAAACAAAACATAACCACAGGTTTTAACTATGCACTGGGAGGACACTCCTTTGTCTTCTTTCTCCCTCTCTCCCTACCTCCAAACCTCGAGATATTTTGCCTGCGGATCTGGTTCCAAGCACATGTGTCTCCTGTCTTTGGGGTAATTTAGAAAGGAGCACAGACAACGAATCCCATTGCCCGAGCGGGCAGAGAGAGCTGCACATGTAACAGATACCTTGCTCTGGGCCTCGAGGGAGGTAAGCAAGCAGCCAGCAGGACAGCAGTTTTCAAACAGCTCAGACCCAGCTGCAAGCCTTTACGTTCCCAGCCCCAGTGTATGCCCTACAGCTCTGATCCTGCCTGGTCCCAGGTGCAGGGATCTGCTGAGGTCGCTCACCTTGCATGCATGGGCAGCAAAGCTGTCCAGTGCACAGGAAGGACAGACTCCAAACTGTGGTTACTCCCTTGGGCTTGCAACAGAGGGAGGGAGGATTTATGCCCTGGAATGTAAGAACAAACCCAGGTTTGCAAAAATCTGCCATTCTTACCAGTGCCTATTGCAGTGGCATCTCACAGATGTGTTTCTGTCTACAGATTTACCAGTTCTGGTGAAGTCCACAGACAACGTTCAGCAAAGCCGCTTTCAAAGAAACCTCCTGTTGCTAGCAGAAGTACACAGCATGGGCATCTTAGCTGGACACCCAAACCCACGTGAGCTCCTTCTAATGGCTGCCCCAAAGCGCTGCATGGGTTTTGGTCCCTCTTAAAAAAGGAGTGATTTGGGTGACACCTGAATTCCAGCAGCCCATGCCCAGAAAAAGGACCCCAGGGGACCCACATAGCCACTCTCTTGTCCCAGAGGACCTCATAGATGGACCAGACCGTGACATGAGGCTGCACTGGAAGGAGGGAGAGTATGTCCTGCAGGACAAACCCCACCCAGCCCCCTGAGAAGGGAGGCTGAGACTGAAACCTTATTTTTGTAACTACAAGTCTGCCTTAGGAGCTTTGTTAATTTAATTGAGACTGAAAGCAAACCCTGGGAAAGTAGACGGGTTTGGACGATCGCCATCAGGGCTGCGTGTGTGCTGCGCGGAGCAGGGTGGGCACACCGACTGTTTACACGGCCCCCGCGTTACACTGTGCGTGCTCTTTTGTTACTGCAGGATCTTTCATTCAGATAATCATTCATCCCTGCACACGCTGCTTGTGGACCAGATGATATTCTGTGTATTATACCAACTAATCACATGTAACATTTGGCAGAGTATTAAAAGCATCGATGGAGGTCTTTGACAAAGCTCGCTTTTTTTTGGTTTGGTTTGGTTTTTTGGTCTTTTTTAATCGCAGTAGCTTTTAAGTGGTGCAGGCACACCGTCAAGAAATGCTGTCGGGGCTGTGACTTTTCCAAACTTGCAGATGACAGAACTGCTGCAAGTCGTGAGGGACAAGGAGCACACGAAGAATGACATCTGCATCCGGGAGCAGAGGGACTCCTTCCAGCTCTGTCCTCGCAGCAGGAGGCTTCCAGCCTGCTTCCCTGTCTGGTGATGTTTGAGAGAGCTGAGGGCTGGGCCGTGGCCAGAGGGATCAGGCACAGGAGGTAGCCGGCACGCTGCTATCTGCCACACGGAGAACAAGGCTGCCTTTAAAGCCAGAGCTGCTCTGCCCGCACGAGAGATGCCTCTCCCATCCCTACCAGGGCAGCGCCTTCCTGAGCTTTAAGCCGAGGGTGGCCACAGAGCCACGTGGGCTGCACACCAGCACCTCACATTTCGCAGGCAGCTGGGTACATGTCCACCATGCCAGTAAGCATCTGTGCCTGCTCTTCTCTGGCCGATGCTCTTCCAGTGACACAAGGGGAGTTGCATCCCAAGGAACTGTTTGTACGCAACTGGACGCATATTCTGTCATTAAATAAACAAATAAAAAAAAGCATGAGTTTTCTCCAGCCTGTCTGGCCATGCATGCAATCCTCTGTGGCCAGGTGAAGGATACACATTCTTTCTGTGATCCAAATGTGCTTGGGTGATAGAAGGAAAGGTCCTTGGGAGAGCAAGCCACAGAGAACGGGCAGCCACAAATCTTCCCACCCAACAGCCCCTTCCCAAACATTTATGAGAGGCTTTCAGGGAAGACAACGACCTATGGGCTGCTTTGGTGGCCAGGCTGACGTCCGTCCAGGACACGACCAGTGAGGAAGCAGATTTCTATGCCTTTCCATGCCTTGTGACCAGTTTTAGAAGCTTGATGAGACAGACAGGCAGGACAGACAAGCATGACAGTCATCTTGCATTGACCCTGCTGGGCACCATGCAGGCATCTAGGGCTATTTCTCATCCTCCCCAGGGGTTTTCACATGTCTCTATTCTGTCCTCCTCCACACCACACAAAGCCACAATAAAGAGACATAAGAAGGATGCCCAGACTGTGGAAATATTCCCACAGATGTGTTGGAAGGCCCAAGTCTAACCAACAAGCTAGAGGTACCATACAGCTCTTCTGCCCTAGCCCCTGGCTGGGGCAGGGAATTAACATTTCACAACCCCCCTGCCAAAATTGCTTGATGATGCTTTGTCAAAGAAAGCATCCAGGAACACGGTAACTTGCATCAATGAGATTAAACACCAAGGGCCTTGTCCAGGCCCTGCAATTCCCTCACCAGCAGCCGCCAAGCCATCTGATGGCAGTGCGATATTTAGAACTGGCTGCTGGTTTTGTGAGCCCCCCTGACCCCAGTGGGCTCTGTAGGGTTATTTATTTGAAATCTAAAGGCCTGATCTGAGGCTTAGGAAAACTTTTGCAAAGTTCCTTGTTATCTTCAATGTATTTTAGATCAGCCTTTAGCACCTCAGCATCATGGCTGTAAGGGATCAGGGTACAGCTTGTCTACAGAACTGCCTCTTCAGCCATCTGCAGAACCTAGCCTTAAAATTTCAGTTTAAAAACAAAATAGATCCCAAAAAAGAAGCGAAATGAGGAGGAGGTGGGAGGAGGAATGACACACCAACTGCTTTCTGTCAGGACACAAGCAACTTTGAAAATTAAGTTCCATGTACGGATCCTGCTGAGGGCAAGATACACTATTGCAAAGCACAAGTTGGCCAGTCTTCCATCATAAGGCAGTACATCAGCCTCATTGACTCCAGCTACTGCTCATCTCCCTTCATTATCAAACAGAGATAGAAAAGGGCATGGGAGGGCAGCAGCCACACACCTGTGGCCAGCACTGCATGCAAACATGGTGAGCTGCTCTTTGCCAGCGACCCAGATGCAAAGTTATCTCGCATAATTAGGGCTTCCTTTGGGGGGAAACCTTGGCTCAAGTAACTGAACAAATAAATTACACTACCAGACACACACGCATACACAAAAATAACCTATTTTTTAAGCCAGGTGCAGATGATTGTTTCTAGCCCTTCATCTGGGGCTGGTGCACGTCTCTCCGTGAGGCCAGATGAAGGAGAATGTTGCGCTGGCCACAAACAGAGAAAAACCTGAGAGAAGCTTAAGAAAAACAGAAACAGAACTCAGAAGAAACTTTCCCTGCTCTAACAGGTGCAGAGACGTGATTATATGTACTTCAACACATGGGATTTCAACACGGCCTGAATGTCACACTGCAGATCTAACATGGTTAAGGAGGCTTTGAAATCTCACCCCTGCTTTGAACCTTGCAGATTAGCATCAACATGGAGAAGGATTTGAAGTTGGAGGAAGATGCTCATATTTCGAAAGCAAGCAGTAGCAGGTGAAGGGGCAAGTAAAGAGGCTGCTCTCCATTACAGGCAGCAAGAGCAGCCTGGGCAGTGATCCCCTTGCCTGGATGTGGGACTGAACAGGATTAAACAGTGCGAATACAACAGAGGCTTGAAAAGGAAAACAAATTTCCCTTCTTAGCCATATTGAGGCATGCAACAAGGCAAACTGCCAGACAGCTTCTCCTGCCTTTCTGTTAAAACTGAGCCGAAGAATACGATTCAAGCATCAAGGCTTTCAATGACAGGCTGTCACTGTAATAGTATCTCATCTACTTAAAAGCATCTCTCAAATGTCAAAGAAGAAGGTGGAAAAAGAACTCTACACTTTATATCCTGAGTCTGAATGTGTCCCTCGAGGTATTGCTTCCAGATTTGATTAACACAGCAAGAACCAAGTATTTCTAACATCAGATCAGAATATGGAGAAATGAGGTAAAACTAAAAGGGGGAAAAGATTCTGCCAAGGGTCTGTGCAGTTGTTTCCCAGCATAATGCTGACCTGCAGGAGCCCACCAGGTCCACAAGATATGCAGGTGCTTTGTGTGCCGGAAAGGAAAGGAAAGGAAAGGAAAGGAAAGGAAAGGAAAGGAAAGGAAAGGAAAGGAAAGGAAAGGAAAGGAAAGGAAAGGAAAGGAAAGGGGGAAAAACTACTCTGACAAGCAGCGGGAGGACCTGAGTGTCTCTGTGCCCTCTTGATTTCTGCACAAGCAAGGATTTCTAGATTGCAGAAGGACCACTTTTCCATGCTCAGGCGCTTCAAGGCAGTTCTTTTTTCCACGCCACCAGCAGATTTTCACATATAACCAAATTCCCTTCCCAGGGCAGCCTCTCTTCTATCTGTCTTTTGAACTAGGAGGTCTCCAGGAACTATTATTGTGCCACCGACAGCAGTGTGCACACAAGATATTGTGTAGGCAATGAATAATGCAAACTGTCTTATCCTAAAAGCAAATTGCAGGCCTGGAGGATGGACAGACAGCAAGAAAGCTGCTTTTACAATATTTCTAATGTTCAAGATGATGACAGTCTCAAAAGATGAGAATTTTCTGTGCACTTTTACTGTCCTTGGACGAGAACCCAATGCCCAGGACTGAATTTAAAACTCTGTGTGAGAACAAAATGATCAATCCAAGTTTTCACTACGGCCCCTGTCACTGCTGCCGCTGAGCACCTGGTTGTCATGAACGATTTCATCCTCTCAAAATCCGTGAGAGATGAAAGCTCTTGTAGAATCACAGAATCATAGAATCATTTAGGCTGGAAGAGACCTTCAAGATCATCAAGTCCAACCATCCACCTAACACTACAAGTAACACCCTCTCATTTATAAACAGACATAATGACAGAATTGGCAATCCAAAACCCAAATCTCTAAAACCCAGCTTTTCTGCTTTAGTCAGGACAGACCAAAAAATCATAGTGTTCTTCCTTGTAGTGCTTTAATTATCCTAAGAAAGTAAGATAGAAGGACAATACACCTTACGTGTCTTTAGACTATGAATTATGGTTTGCACCAGGTGTAGAAGCACTAGTGATGGTTGTTAAACTTGCCTCCCCATGGAGAAAAACAGACCTCGTGCTTGTAGGCTGGAGCACATGGAAGCTGAGACTGTAACTCCTCCTGCACGAAGCTCTCGCTGCTGATCCCTCAAGGGCTGGGACACTGCAAGTGTCCAGCACACATGGCTCAATCCTGAAGTCTTACCCCAGTTGTCACCATCTCCCTTCCCTTCATCAACAAAACAGTGCTAGCCATACAATGTTTCTGTCTCAACAGAGAGAACCCGAGCCTGGCTAATAATGGTGAACAAAGGGATTATTTCTTTCAATTTGTATTCATCAGGGCTTGCAGTCTCTTATGCATTTTCCAGCCCCAGATACCAAACAGACCTACATCTGCTCAGAGCTGGTTTGTGCTACTGAAATACAAATAAATTAAACAGGTCACCACGAGGGAAGGAAAGAGTTAGTTTTCCACCCTAAAGACTGACTTACTTGAGAGCCTGACATATCTGAAACCAATATTTTAAAATATATTTAAAGGGCTCTCTTTTATAGAGGGACTTTGTTATGACGTGGAAAATTCACAGCTCCTAACATCAAGACTTGGGCGGAGGGAGCCTGGGGTATGAATTAAAAATAATGTGGTTGTTTGCAGAAATCAGCAGCACCGATTTAAATCCACACCCTCCTCCCTCCTCAAATAATCACCCTGTGAACGGAGGTGGTTTATGGAGCCCTTTGGAAAATGTTCCTCATGGCCTGCCTTCTGAACCCAAAATAAAATACATCACATTGCAGCAAATACTTCACCAGGGTGCTGCTCTCTCTTCCCCCAACCCACGCCTCCCATTTGTTGCTAATTAAATGAAACAGCAGGTGCTCAGACCACAAGCTTAGCACGGCTGCAGTGAGCACAGTGATTAAACCCCCCCGGAATGTCTTCCTGGAGAGCAGCATCTTTCCAGGGACCGGACTTGAAGAGGAAAGATCAGATTAGAGGCGAGGGATGGGTCAGACTTTGGCTGCGAGCTCCACTATCAGAGGGCACTTTTGAAGGATGGGTCACTAGAAATGGCAGGTTTCTGGGGAAGACGTTAGATCCTCTCTATTTTGCAAGCCACCTTCCCGACATCCCTGCTGTAAAGCAGCGTGTTCTGCCTCTGGGCTGGACAAACCCCAATCTCCTTCTGACCCACTTTAGGTAGAGCAGCCACCCTGGGTCTAATCCTGACACAGAGCATCCCCCTCACACACAAAGGCAAGTGAGGACAACTCAAATCTTCAGGCAGAGATGAGCAACACAGTTGCCAAGGCAGAAGACATCCCAGCCCAGCCCAGGAAAAAGGATGCACAATGAGTCAGGGCGTCGGACTGGCCAGGAAGGTTATCGGTTGTGTCTGCACACATGACACATCAGGCCACGCTAATGACACGTTCCTAGTTGCCACCCAGCGCACTTGGGTGCAAGCCCAGAGAACAGTTTTGTAACAGCAGCTGAAGCTCTGGGCTGTGCCCTCACACCACGACTCCTGGTGCACGCAGTTACCTGCTAACCACCACACTGCGATGCCATTTACAGGTTCTCGGGGGATACAGCATGGACCAAACCTGCCCCATGTCCTTCACATGAAAGAAAACAGCCCTATTGCCATCAACACCAGGCCCATCACCAAGCCTCGCCTCCTGACACCAGAAATCAAGCATATCCAAAGGCAAATGCTATTCTGCCCTCAACTGGGGGTAGGCAATGCTGTAGGATGGACATGCATGGAGCAAGAGGCACTTACGGGCAACCACAGCTGAGCACCCCATCAAACCAGCTCATCCTGCACACTGCTCAGGGTCTTCTTCATTTCCCCCAGCAAAGTCCTTCCCCTGCTCGTCGTACACCCCATCAACAGCCATGACTCCCTCCCAGCCTAGCATGCCAGTCTTGCTGTTGGTGACTTCCCACAGAAAAAAGCTGGGATGACTTTAATCAACCAAGGGGCACCTCGGGTGCATCTTAATGCAAGGGGACCCTTGACAGAGATCGCAGGACTTGGGCTGACTGATTCTCGTTGCCCCTTTGTATAACCCTTTGATTAACACAGCTGTTCCAGCCCCCGCATCTCTGAAACACTTACTGTACTTTTGTCACTTTGGCAACACAGAACATCGCATCTCTGCACCACATCATGGCACTGACTTTTTTCGCTCATTCTCCAGGTGCAAAGTCTACTTGCAGAGTACCCTGCCATGGGTAGTGACTTTGTGTTATTGCCCCTAGGCAGCCTGGCTCATTGCACAACACACTGCTCCAATCCCACCCACAAGTCCTCAGGATCGGTCTCTGAACTCTTCCTGAGCTGCAGCCCCAAGATGGGCATTTATCCCCAAAGCTGCAGCCCTGAGCTGTGCTCAAGGCAGGAGAAATTCCCAGCCAACACCTGATGGAGGAGGCAACATTCATTTCTGGTGCTCAGCCACTTCAAGAGATCCGACTGCCCTGCTCTGAGGCAGCTCTAGGACCAAGCTAAGGGAGATATCAGTACAGGGGCTTCATGACCGGACATGCTAAACCCAGTTACCAATTGGGATAACATGGAACAAGCCTGGAAGTAAACTCCTCATCCCTTCTACAAATTCCACTCCTGGCAGCAGAAGTCCGTGGGACCAGGACATAATCCCAAGAAAGAAAAGCACTACTTATATTTCTGCTGAGCAGTTCACTTTTCTTTGATCACTCTGCTGACTTTTCACTTCTTCACCAAAACCCTGTTAGAAATGGCTGGGGGTTTGGGGGGAGGAGAGGGAACGTGGTCATTAAGGTCTGGCTTAGCTACTGTAATACAACTAACATTTGGCTCTGTTAAAAAGACTCCCAGCCAAAGACTTCAAAGCGCTTTACAAACATTAACGAATACACTTTCTCCAGGCAGGCTGATTATAGCCCCCATTTTACGGTTAGATATTTCCAGATAACCTCCCTGCCACACCAGCAGTTCCCCACTCCTCGTTCCACACCGCAGACTCCCGGCTCCTAATTGCACATATAACATCCCCATACTAAGGCAATGAAATTATTTTGACCTAGGAGTGGAACAGGATTCGACATGAGGTTTAACTGCAACACACATGACCCTACAGCGCTGATGCTCCCGCAGCCCACAGCACCCCCTGCTCATCCTCATAATCCTGGGCTGTCCCCAAATGAACCTGAAATTTTGTAGGGCTTCTCTCCAACTTGGAAACGCTTTCTGCACACTTCTCCCTTTGCATAAGGACAGCTAGGAACTACCTTTGTGGAGCACACCACCTTGTACTGCTCCATCTTCCTTATTCCCAGATCCCAATGGTAACTGAATCTCTGCCAGCTCCTGAAACACCAAATACTAAATCCTACCCATATCTGCAAACGAGATGTGTCAGAGACACATCAACCCTCAGCACAGCAACACAAGTGTTGCATATAGCTACAGAGGTTTTTGCAATGCTGCACGAGCAGTCACCAACCCACGAAAAACTGCAGGGCGACCTGCACTTGTTACAGGGATGCAGGTATTCACCATGTGCCATCCCACAACATATTTTCCTCCCAAAAGCTTTTACCTGGAAGACACATGCACCAGTTTTGCTACGGCAGTAGCAGCACGGCAGTGACCAGGACAAGTCTGGACTTGGATTTCAAGGCTCCCCAGACAACACAAGGGCCAAAATGTGCCACTTGATGGGTTGTCAGAAGCCAGAGATTAGTCAGAAAAAATGAAGAGCTTGTGAAATAATTTGCTCCAAGTGAATAAGATACACTCCCTGTAAGACAAAACTTGAATCATTAAACTCATCTTATCCCTCCAAAAGTTTTTTCCTGTTATCGTTTTACTTACAGCCTCTGTTTTGCTTTCTAATTCCTTCTCATTTGGCATTTTCCTCTCTCTCACACACACACACACTGTTTTTGTGGTTTGTCTGTCACCTTTCTCAAAACACCTGGCTGAAGGTAGCAGCTCAGCAAGTCGCACTGGTTTTCTTAGCACACCCTTAAAATAAACAAATACATCAAGACCCAGGCACATGGTTCTTATGTTAACTCAGTTTGCAAAAATGCTGCTAAATCAATTAGTACCTGCCCTTGACTGCACCTGGTGAATCAGACATCTCTGCATGGACACCAATGCCTCACAAACTGCTTTGATACAGAGCCCTGTTTGCATTGCAGAAATGCTCTTAAACATCCCAATGCCTGAGTCTCTGCTTAGCCCTTTGTGAGTCTGTTCACAGCTTCTGCCAATCAAGAATTTGTCAGCAACTCGCTCTGCTCCAAAGCACAAACCTCCTCATCAGACTGCAACTGCCCTGCTGGTTTTGCACCCTCACACAGTCCCAGCCAGGCTCTGACAAGTCCCACGCGTGCCGTTAGGGAAGGCTGCAGCCGATGCCAACCTTGCTGAAGCCCTGCAGCTCCTGCCCAGAACAAATCTCTCTGGGTTTGGACCTGGGAAGGCTGTGGGACAGAAACATGCCCATATGGCGTGCTTCAAGGACAAAGCCAGTGCAGTCCTGCTGCCCTGCGATGGCAAGCTTGAGTGATCTGAGCTCCTTACTGTAAAATATCTCGCGACTACTAGCACCGGCAAGCACTTCAGAAACTGAACTAAAACAATACATGCTCCTGCAGGTTTGTGCTTCCCTTCCAAGCATCTCTCTTGGGCCCAACTACATTTTAAAGCCTCATCCAACCCCAGCCCCCAGCCCTGCAGCTTCCTCTTTCCTTGGGCAACTGCACGTAAAACAAACTGGAACAAAAGAGCCTGAGAGATCCCTCTCCAAATCCAGTGTTCCTCAGGTTCCCTCCTGTCACAAACAGCAAGGGACCGTCAACCCTGCCACACTTCTCTTGGAAATGGTCAGGGAAGAACAAATGTTAACCCAACAGCTGAAGGGGGCAGCTTCAGAAAACTAAGGTTAGAGGCACTTATTGCACAGGTGAAGGCTCATCTAAGGAAGGGGAGGAAGCAGGTTACCATCTCAGGCACTGCCAAAGGATCTGGCATGCTATAAGAGTTCAAGCCATCCCTTTCCAGCACAGATCCGATAGAACAGGTCTCTTCTTTTAAATAAAAAACAAAAGGCAGAGAGCAAAGGCCCCTGGTTTGCAGGGTGTTCTTCAAACAGGTCACCCAGGAACAAGTGTGTGAAAAGCTGTGGTTTTGCAGATCACAAGTATTCTTGC
This sequence comes from Chauna torquata, assembly GCA_013399475.1. Lineage (NCBI taxonomy): Eukaryota > Metazoa > Chordata > Aves > Anseriformes > Anhimidae > Chauna > Chauna torquata. The sequence continues at coordinate 140,177 of VXAL01004055.1, read as the reverse complement.
TTTCTGCAAGACTTTGTCACTCATCCACTCAGCAGTGTGGCTCCTCTGTGGGTTTTGCTGCCCTGACCACTTCACTGAAGATGCTTTCCCTGAAGGAGGGAAAGGGGAAATTGCAAAAGACAGTTCTGCAGTGGGAATACTTGTGTTTGCATGAGAAATGAAACTGGATGCAGAAAAGGAGAAACATGTCGTGACTGTAGGCACGCAGGAAGGGAATAAGGCAGGAAACAAACTCCCAGCTTCCTGCTCCACATGCCACTTCTGCAGAAAAGGTCAGTTATTCAGTACTACGAGGAAGAAGCAAATAGCCCCCAGTGCTCACAAATCAGGCTGGAGTGAGCCTGAGCAGGAGTCCTTCCTATGGCAGGCAGGACTATGCACAGTGCACAGTGGAAGAAACGCTGGTTGATGATTTTGTTTGTCCTGTAAGCAAACCCTGGCGTGCCAGCATCAAGAGCTATGTTCCCTTCCAGACGCAGCCTTCCCACATCAGAGCCTGTAAGAGCAGAAAGCCGGGAGAGGCGAGGTGGCAGGGAAAGGAACCCTGACAGAGCCCTGCATAACCTTTCCATTATGGCTGGGCAATTTTTTTATTTGCACTTAAATGCATTAATGTAAATAAACTCCCCGTAACCCTTGCAGGGCTATTTAGGACGTTTGTGAAAACAACCGGCTCCTCTCATCGTGAGCCAAGGGATGCGAACACAACAGGCACTTCTCATCTAGGTCTCTGCACACTTAATGAAAGTGAAGGATTGTATTCCCCACACAAAAGCGGAATTGTGTTTCAGGGCTGGGGGTGTGAACTCCATGCAATTTTCCGGCAGTATAAATAATTGAAAGCTGAGAGCGATTACAAGAGTGGCAGAGCAGCGGAGGGGGGAAATTGTCATTGCCTGAACTCTTTGCACTTGGGTGCTTCAGGGAAGAAAGGCCATGGAAAAATCCCGCCAAGGAATTTAATTTTCAAACAGAGATTCCAGAAAAAATAAAAAAGGCTAATCTTGATCTCTGGTAAAAAAGGAAATAGGCTAATAATGCAGCATTTGGAGAATTCCCTGCCTTGTGTGTGAGAGCAGCCCAAGCCACAGCTCTGGCTGGGGCTGGTCCCACAGCCAAACTGCTCTCCTGTGTTTTATTGTTCCAGCAAAACAAAACCTGGAACAAGGTTAACAAACAAGTGGACTCCTCCCAAGGCTGAGCTTTAAATCCTGCTAGGGAGACCTAATGGGCTGTGACAAGAGCTTCTAACCTTCCAACGCCAGAATAATGGAGATGGAGGTGGGATACCACAGGAGGCATATGTTAAGCCTTGACACGCTCTGCTGAAGAAAGGCATTCAGCCGTTTCATAACGATTCTGAGTAATCCCTTGTATGAGACATGGGCTGGGTACAAAACAAGCAGCTATGAGCCCAATACCAAAATTCTGACAGCATAGTTCAGAATTTTTGCTAATTTCAGGCAAGTTTTTATATTTCCATTAGCAGCAGAACCTTGCAGGGACTCATGTTTCTGACATATTTACATTTTTAACATGAAAAGCAACCAACAACCAGGAAAATAGGTCTGAATCCTCCTCAGCTGATGTAAGTCAGCTCAGTTCATTTGAGAGAACCTGATGCATACATCCTCCCTCTGGATGTATCCCGAAGAGCCCCACCATCCTCACAGCCATAGGTGTCAGCAATAGGTATGGGATGGAGGTACAGATAAGAAGAACTCACACAAACCAAACCTCAAAAAAGCAAGTGAATAATTCACAGCAAATAGTCCTTTTGACTGATTCCACTGCTTACTGGAGGCCCATAAATGGAGTCTGATATTCTTCAAGCATTCCTTGAAGGAATTTTCCTGTTTTGCAGGAAACAATCTTGTGTAGCTCAAATGATGGATGCTGATTGAGCATCTGACACTAGTACACAAGGTAACCCTTCTGTTCCCCAGCAGAATGCCTTTAATCCTCTACAAAACAGGTTCCCACTCCAGACAGTGAGAATTCATACACCGGGAAATCTGCTATCCATTACAAGTCTGCAGTGCTCCCTTGGGATTCCTGTTTTGGACAAATCTGCCCAAGCTAAACTCTTTCTAGATAATTCCTAAAAAACACATACACAGCAAAGTGTCCTACAAAGCAGGTAAAGCAATTTGCTTATAGTTTCCAAATAATATTCACAGAGACTTCTTCAGTCTTTGCCCAGTTCCAATAATACTATCCCATGAATATGTGAGCGTCTGGTAATGTGGCATCACTTCACAGCCATCAGATCCGAACAGGAGAGGGAAGCTGACGCAGGAACTGGCATCGCAGCTGCATTTTCCCAAATCGTTCCCAATGCTTATGCAGCTTTGGGCCAAGAGCCTTCAATTCAGGTTTCTCTCTCATACTCAAAGACAATACACCTTCTAGAAAAAACATCCCACTGGGCTCTTAATAAGCAGTGAGAGTTCATCACTGCTGAGCTCTGTCACTCTTCTCATTTCTGACATTTCCCCAAGTGTACCTGTAACTCTGCTGCCAGAGGAAGCTGCAGCCAAGCTGCCTCAGCTCTGAGCACTTGCTGGGGGCTCCTAACCAGGACACTTCCCGCAGCTGCTAGCTACCACACAGATCGGGGCTCCTGGGGGAACTCCGCTTTATGAGCTCTCACTCTCCACCTGAAATCTGAGCTGCTTTGTAATGCTGCACCCTGATGCATCCTCCCTTCTGAACCCACCAGGCCTTCCTCTATGTAGCAGAGCTGGCAGTCATCGCTGTCCCAGCACGACCACACACCTCAGAGATGGACTTCACGCTCTCCGCCAGCCGATGAGATTTACAGGGCACTGAATGTGGGATCCAGGCCTTGTGAAACCATGCAGAGCAAAACGCAAACCTCAGCATCATGAGAGGCAGCAATTTCTAAACCATGTCCCACCTCAGATCACGCACCGTCCATGTGCAGCCCTCTGCAGCTGCACGGCACGTCGGAGAAGCAGCAGACTGAAAACCCACAGTCCTGTGGGCCCCACGGGCACAGGCTCTTCTCTTGACAAGTAAAGTTGACCTGCTGGCCAAAAGCACACAGTTGAGCAATTCTGATTTATTCCAGTAGGAATCAGTGATATGTCAGCGTACATCCACAGACACACACACACACGCTTCCTTCCACAATTAAGTACTCAACCCCTTGCATTTTTACATTTCGTGTCCTTCCTTAAAAGACCAACCGGCTTGATGAAGTGCTTAACTGCAATGCCAGGCACACAGCACACGGGACAACTGAAAGATGTCCCCTAAGAAGGGCAAGGAACATCAACAGGAGACAGCGTATATTTCATGCATTAAAGGATGCAGTAAAGAAGTCAACAACCTCTTCGTGACACCCCCAACCTTTCTAAAAAAAAGAAAACTAACAAACAAACAACAAAAAAGAAAACCTCTAAGTACATATAGAGCCAGCGGCTCAATTAAACTTTGTTTTACTTCTAGGATTAGGAGCCTGACTGAAGAACAGCTACAAATTGAATGCTAATGAAGACCTGCCAGTGTTGAACTTCTGCTCAGAGGGTGCAAAAGGCAGGGAATCAGCAGAGGCAGTACTTCACCTTCAGCAGTCAGAGCACCTCGCTAATTGTGCAACCCCCCGGAGTGGCTCAGATTGTCAGAGCACAGCATGTGAGGAGATCGCAAAGGACGGAGGGAAAAACTCATCTTCACAGCAGCCTGCCGCTTGATGTCATGCTCCTGCAAGACCTTAGAAGTGAATTAGCATTTAACTTGGATTGCACAAGGTGAAAGCTTCATGGTGGTATGATGAAATGTTTCAATACCACCGATTTTACACACAGGATAAAAACACCAGGGAAATAAGTACCTGTCAACATCTAGGGGACTATCAACATTCTGTGCAGCAATGCCCACATGGTGCAATGACCCCAAACAACAACCATCACAGTCACTGATGCCATGGTGGGATCCAGGATCCTGGTCTTGTGCAGCAAGGAAAAGGATGAGGACACAACCCTCAGAGATGCAGCTTCCAGAAATCCCCATCCCACAGTGGGCTCAGGACAACCTCCCAACAACAGCTCCAAAACCTCACTGCCACCCTCTCCAGAAGGTGTAAGAGTCCTGTAGGTGTTCCTGGTATTGTGATATCACAGAACCATAGAATGGTTTGGGTTGGAAGGGACCCTTAAGGATACCTTTTGCGCACAGTGAAATATTGAGATGGTACTACGGGGCACCAGCAGGAGACTCACCTCTCTGACCTGTGGCATCCCCCAAAGAAAATAAAAACCTTAATCCCTTGGCAGCAAAATCAATTCCCCATCTCTACAGAATCATCAGACCATCAAAATGGGGTAGCACGGGTACCAGCTCTGCTCTTACCTTGCTGCCATCACACTTGGAGGAGTAGTCTAAGCTACCACATTGCTTTCTAAACTCACCCCGTGTCCTTGCCAGACCTGACATGGGGCAAGCTGGCAAGAATATTAAATTGGTGCTGAGCAGCAAATATTGCCCAGCCTCCATGTAGAAGATTCCCACTCTGCGGAGTATGGGCAATATTAAAGTGTCAGCTTTGTCTTAACAGCACCCAAGTGCAGAAGTACAAAGTTCCTGCAGGCTGGGTCTCTTTCACAACTGCAGGTTATTTGCTGTGTTCTTCGAACATGGTCTCTATTGTAGCTTGGCAGGCACTTTGCCATTTCCCCATCATGGCACTCATCTTTGTTTGACGTGCAACATCTCTTTAGAAACAAATACTGGAAACTGAACAGATTGTTTTGCCAAGCAAACATTTAAATAACGATGGAAATAAGAATTATAAACAATTCCATTTATTCACTGAAGACAAAGATACTGCTCCAAGCCAGCTGGTATCCTAAGGCATTGACTAAGCCCTAGAAGGAAAAATGGTATTTAAATAGCTTTTAAATCAGCTAAGACAATCATTCCCAGCTCAATAACCACATCAGCTACTATTTTTTTTTTCCAAGGAATCTCAATTCCCCTGTTACCAGCAGGCTTGCCACTGGGCTACTCTTCTGAGGGGAGTAGTTGGGTGTCTCTGCTACTAAGAGCTGAATCAGTCTCACAAGCACGGCTGCACTGGGAGCTCCAGCACAGCTGCTGAAACACAGGCGGCACGGTCAGCGCTCACAACAGACAGCTCAGGGCTTCTCCGGGAAATCTGGTTTTCTGCATCACCTGCATACCTCACCACTGCCAGCCTCTCCACACACTGTCCAGGTCGGCGGCAGCAGACAAATGGCCCATGTTTATTCAGAAGAAAGGACGTGCCGTTTCTCCCCAAGGAGCCGACGCTGACCTTTGGGAACAGACATGTTGACAGAGCCATGTTCTGATTTCCTCTGAATTTTCCCAGGCTAGGTTCAGTTTCAATCCTGTTCTTAAGGAAGCTGTTGTCAGACCAAACCGTACATCTCAGCTACTAGAGTAACTCCATCCCTACAGCCCCGAGACTATCAGGGATGGCCTTGAAGCCAAGCCCTGGGTCTGAACCTTGTGGGTCAGCTATGGAGCCAGGCGCCTGGTCCAGAGGAGGATTTCACAGCAGCTCTCAGTGTCTACAGCAGGGCCAAGATGCTGAGGCCCAGCATCCCACACCGAGAGAGCAGGAGCAGCAGAAATGTGATCCTTGAGACCAGACCATCCTGGCTAACACCAGCATAGCCCAGAGCAGAGGGAGGCCCCCGCTTTGACTGCAGAGCCCAGATCCCCTGCTGTGAATCCAGCCCAGCAGGAACAACGCCAGTAAGAAATTCTCTTTCTTTCCCTGCGCCTTATGTTTCACTGCGCATTCACACCACAGCTTGACCCAACCCTCTGCCACGCTGCTTCTCTCCACCTCCTCCCATGCCCTATTCAACCCCACCTTCTCCTCCAGCTTTTCTGCCTGTTTCTGTATGCACCCGCAAACGCGCACACATAGTCCACAGAAACACTCCCTGAACTCGTCAGAGGCTGGGAATCTCTCTAACGCAAACCTCCCACACCACGAGAGGGGCAAGCTGCATCACGCACGGAGCCTCACCAACGGCCCTCCTTCCCTTCCCACAGCACCTGGAGCTGCGCGGGCTGGCACCTATGGAAGAGAGCGCCCTCACGCATCGCAGAGAGAGCCTGCTGCTCTGGGTGGCTGAGAAGACCTGGCAGTGGCTGTGCTCCTTTGGCAAACTCGGGATCATGCTTGCCCATTGCATTCTTACCTATACTCTTCATCACTGATAAATTCAGCACATGCTTCAGCTTGTTGATCCACCACTCCTACAGAGCTAAAAGCAGGAACGTTATAACACAAAATATCATATGTCCTACAGGAACCGTCGTTACTGAGTTAGACTGTACTGGACCACCACATTTAGCGAATGTGGGTGTCCACTTGGGCAATTAACCCAATTTAACTAATGGTGAGAACATAAGCATTTTTATCAGGGTTACCTCAGGCATCAACCCCACGAGCACCCTGTGCCAATGTCCCCTCTGCTCTGCCCCAGAAAGCCTATACCCTGCAGCTGCCAGGTCCTGGCTCAAATCACAGTAACCCTGTAAGATACAGAGTGCTCAGGCACGTGGCACAGTTACAACCACCAAACTGAAAATGAGAGTGGACATTACAATATTTGATACAGTTTGGAGTAACAGAAAAAGGGATGTTTGTACAGAAGAGCATGTTACGGAAGAAGAATCAATAGCAGCAGCATTCTGATTAACTCCAGTCTGAGTAAGAAAAGCACAGTTACAGACTGCAATGACTTTTTTATAGAACCATTTTTGTTTAATGTGCTCTTCAGTGCTCAGTTACTTCATTACAGCACTATAAACAATCAGGATGGCCCTAGCAATAACAAATGAAGCTCTTGATGTTTTATCATCAGCCTGGAAACAACTTACATCTCTTTCCGCTCCCTAATAAAATTCTTGATATTCTTTTTTTTTTTTTTTAATGTTCTAATTGGCTGCTAGTGAGTTCCTCTTTCTGCACCACTTTGAAGAAAACCTGCTTAGATCAGCAGACCACATCAGCCAGATAATTTTTTGCTAACTGATACAGAAAGCAAATGCTTGAACAGAGCGTTGTTTATTTGCCTTTTCAAAATTGTGACATTTCAAATGTCTCCTTGCAGCCAAGACATCTGTGTGGGTCATTGTGCAGAGAGACTGTGATCTGCCTACCTTACGTTCCTGCCGCGGCTCTCTGGTGGGGACATCGTTCGCCTCTCACACAGTCAGAAACACAGCGTGGGATTACAGCATGCTGCTAAAGCCAGCTGCTGTGTTTTGCCTTCGAGAAAGCTGCATTTTGCAATTGTAAAAAAGGCTCCTTTCCCAGCTTTGCACACAGAGACCCAGTCATCCTCATGGGAGTGATGGAGAGGCTGGTATCTGAACATAGAGCTTGGCCCCTCTGCTGAGCCTCTGGTCCTGTTCATACTCTGATCCAAGCACCAAGTTACACAAGGCACAAAATCAGACGAGAACATTTGGAGTCACTGGATAAAATGCAGAAGATGCACTGCTGGTGATTTAAGTTAAGACACCAGGCAATGAAGCATGGCCACTTTGCTGGGGGAAAGGTTTCTCAGCAGAGTGGCAGCACCCAACTGGAGTCACAGTATCACAGTTTTATTTTATAAAATGCCCAAAGTGCTACAGAGCAACTGGCAGGGTGAGATGGGCAGTATGGAAAGAGCCACCCTCCATACTTGCCAGTTGTAAACCTTGTTGCTGCTTCCCATCCCAGCACAGCCACTGGGAGGGTGAGCTGGCTGCTTCCTCAATCTTCTTCGCCTTACACTTTGGGTAGTTATTTATTTGCTCAACTGCAAATCTCTAGCCTGTTAATAGGCTCCAAAAGCACTTTCCAGCAAGAAAAATGCGGGCCTTACATCTGTAGATGTCTTTTACTGCAGAGTGGAAATGCCAAGAATTAGCCCTGCTATTGCAATAAAACAGTGTCCTTTCTCAGCTCCTTCAGGGATAATAGGAGCACTGCCTACCACAACTATCAGCTCAGGACAGGATTCTGCTACCACCATCAGCAAACCCACCAGTGATGGTGGGATACCTCAGATGGCATCCAGGGAACGTGCCTAAATGAGCCACCGGCCTGTCATGAGGGCCAGCACTCGCTACAGGCAGATGTTCACACCACTCTCCCAGTGATGCTTCCCGGTTCTGTATTGCAGGCAAGAGCCAAGTACCCAGGTGCAGAGTACATGAGAAAGCAGCACTTAATATATTACATTAAGAGGTGGCTTTGACCCCACGTGGTGCTCAGGTGCAAATGCCTCCCCAGGGTGAAGGACAACAGATAATTGGACTTGACAAGCAATTTATCGTACTGCTTTCATCTAAGGAGAGTTAATTCAATACTTTCAATCCTATTTACTGAAACATTGGCATCCACACGTAGTCTGCTGCCGTGATTTGACCCACGCTCAACAGCAGATGTGACTTGCTTGCACAATTAAATGATGCAGCAACACCCTGATTTAATTCAAGCCCACGTTTATAGACCTCCAGTCCTCACTGAGGTAGCAGAGTTGACACTTGGCTCGTTGCATTGGGTTCTGGTTTTTGTACTTCCCAAACCTTCATGGGGCAAACTCCAGCTTCAAAATTCCACGGTGAGTCCAAACTCACTGCCCTATTACTTATCTTGAAAACCACCTGATGCACAACTCAAGCACATTCACTGCTGAAATGGCATGACAAAACGCTTCTGGGATTTGAATCCTTGGGACAGAGCAGCCTCTAACTGCCTATGGTGCCTAGGAGGATTTGCTAGGAAGTATTTCAAAAAAAAACAACAACAGAAAACAGTATGTAGTAATGCAAGAGCTCTTAAAACCACTGAGCCATTTGCCGCAGAAACAGCCATTCAGGGAAGGGTGGGCTCTTTTTTTAAAGAAACATGAAATTACAGTAGTGAAATTAATTATTTGTATTCCTTTCTCTTTGCCCCTGGACAGCCCCCTGGGTTTCCCCATGGGTCCTATCCAGTGTCACCGTCAACATCAGGCATTGCAGCCCTGATTAAGCCATTACAAGTCAGCCCTTGTTCCTCCACCTCAGTCAAGAGCAAATGAGACACGTGCAGGCTGAGGAAGCCCTGAAATGCAGCTCTGTCATGAACACAGTGGGATGAGTGGAGCTGCAGACTCCAGCTGTTTTGGATACAAGTGGTGCCCATAAATCGGCTGAGTATTACTCGCTGAGTGTTTGCTTGATTTTTGTGCTGGAAGGGCCACATCTGGAGAAGAGTGACATTACCAAAGTAGATTCATTATGCTAAGGCCACATTACCATGCCTGGTATCAGGTTGCAAAACTGAGGTCCAACCAGTCCCACAGTGCTAGGTCAGAAGTTCAGGCTTCCACCAAAAATCTGGAAATCACAGGCCACCCCCTTACCTGGAGCAAAGCGAGGGGAATCTAAGGAGACTGCCTTCATCATCAACAAGGAGGTGGCACCTCCAACACCAGCTGCATGGTCTACGACCAAGAGCCAGGTTCAGACCCTCAAGAGTTTGGGGAATGGGCTCTGGTACTTTCGTGCTGGTCTCCAGTTTTCATCATGAAAAGCTCTGAACTGGACTTACCATTGCAAACATCGCTCTTCCATTCAGGGAATCTTAACGTGACTGTCAATCACTGTTTGCAAGGCAACATATAGCCCCAGTACAGATCCCCACTACAAGCCAGTCATGGTTCAGACAGCAAACATGGGGAATCCGCCACTGCTAAGCCCTGACACAGCTGCTTTACATTAGGAGGACTTTCCTACAAATGCTACGAAGGTGTCCCTGCTGCAGCTGCCTGAAGCAAGAGAGCCAGCAGAAGCAGGTCTACCAGATACAGGGTGCAATTAACCAAGCATTAAACACAGGCAAGCAGCTGCAACATGGGCTGCAGAGCTCCTACCTGAGGCTTTCAGTGCCTGCTTATCACGTGCTGTGGTAAAGCAGCATCTGCCGTTGAGCAAGAATCACTGCACATGAAGCCAGGAGTTCCTCAAAATGCAAGGGTTTCCCAAAGTGCCCTGCTCGTTCATTTACTTTTCTAACTTCCACTGCAGACTTCCAAATTAGAATCATGAATACAAGTTGCAAATCAAGATCCATAGCCCTTTACCCCTGCCTCACCTTGAAGATGCTCTGGCAGCATCAAGAGCCCAGAAAAAAAATAATAGCAAGGAAAAAAAAAAAAAAGAATCACCTCTGGGAGTTTAAAAGTACTGTATGGCAGCATGAGCACAAAAGGCCTTGTCTCGATATTACAGCTGGGGAACTGAGGCATAGATAGACATAGTGACATGCTTACGGAGACACAACAAGATCATGGAAACCCCAGGTGAGGACCTTGGTCTCGGTAACTCGCAGTGCCTTACACAGCGAGAACTAAAGAAGCTGTTGCAGAGAGCTGTCACTGCTCATGCAGTGGTGGCCCTGACAGAGATCCCCAGGAGAGAAAAGGGTTAAGGAAGGGAATTTTGTTACTTTCTTGTCGTATTTTCTCGTGGGGGGAGAAGCGTTGTGCAAGCGGGAGTTTTCCACTGGCGCTAGGCCCCCGTGCGCTTATCAATGGGACCTTTCAGGGCTCACTCCCTGATTGAGACATCATTTCCTGTCCAACACACTAACCCCATTGATAACTCCATGCTTGATGGGAACTTTTCAAACCTACCAGGAAAGGCCAGGAGACCCAGAAGAACATATACATGAAAACAGAACTGGGGCAAAACGGAGAGAGAAAGAAACAGTTCTGGGCACAAGCCGCACGCTGACAACGAATGTTTGTGACTACAGAGTGGTGCATCTTTAGGAAGTATATCAGGTACTTCGGACACAGAGAACCCATTGCACATAAGACATACGATTCACAGCAGGGGGACTGGCAGGCCTGGTGCTTCAGTCCAGAAAGAAGTGGAGACGTGCTTAAGAACATCCGTCTTTTGTCTTCCAGTCACACAGCAAACACAGACATCAGGACTGGCTATAAAAATTGTCCAGTCTTCCACTGGAAAAGCCAAAAGAATGTAACCAACATTGCTTTCAAAAGTGGCTAGAGACTTCAGATGTCCAAGTACAACAAACGGCATGTAAAGGGGCAGCAATGATGAAACTAGCGCTCTTCAAGGTATCTCTGACTTTCCTAATTTATCACAGCAAACTGGCTCAGTGTTATCTCCCAGGCCACAGCCCAGCCAATTGTGCTTGTCCTTAATACTGGCTGTGAGGACTCGCTTGATATTCTAACCACAGCCCAGCTCCAACCACAAGCTGCAGCCCAAAATCAGCATTTACCCCAAAGTTCAGGAGTCTGTTAAACACCAGCTTTTGCTTTCACTTGTACCCAAGCAGAGGTTTTATAAACCCAGGCAATTATAGTCTTGTTGCCTGGAACGGTACACCGACACAAAGGTACCAATGGATCTGGATTATAGCTAAACAGGACACCAGCCAGAAAGCTCTTCTTACTGGTGCAGGTGCCTGGCAGCAGCACCAGAAATGAAGCAGCTGATGCCCACATTGAAACTTTGTAATTTAGACTTTCTAGTTTCCTGGCTTCAGACTTCACCCAGCAGCTATCCAGCAAGAAAGCTTTCGATGAAACCTAAATACACAGGCATGGGATAAAGCAACAGAGCCACAACGGGTATTTAAAACAAAACATCAGGAGCCAGGACGCTAGCTGGCTGGGTAGGTGGTTAGAAGGAGGGACAGGTTTCCATGCCATCTCCACTACTGAATTGCTGTGGGAGTGTGCAAAAGCTCTGCTGTTTTCAGCAATTTCAAGTAAGTAGTTTCTGGGGGCCCAAAACGTAGCTCCCTCTCCAAGTGCATCTCAAGTATTTAATATTAGGTTCCCTCTTCAATAGGAACCATTCATGAAAATGTCAGTTTTAAATATCTTTACATTGCAAGTTACTCATTGTGAGCATACCACCCACTTACCTTATACCCTACAAGGACAGAGTCTGAAAAGTTTCAAGATCGTGACATGTAACAGACCAAACAAGCACAAAGCCTTATTTAAACGTGTGATCATCCCAGCCAGAAACATGACTAGAAGCGTGAGCAGAAATAATATTTTATGTAAGAAAAGACAGACTTACCTGCAGGTCAAAGAACTTGCTGTATCTCCGGTAGATGATCTGGGAAGTCAAGTCAGACCATGTTACGTTGATTATATAGACCTGGTCAGGGAAAAGAAAACACAAGTCAACATGGGCTCTGAAGAACAGGGTATGTCCAAAACCTGAACAGTCAGAACAGGGAAATTCTGCGCCTCTCTGGTCACTCCTGCTCACAATGTGGAATATAACCCTGGGTGCAGGATCAGCCTAAATTAAAGCTGTTGCCCTGTTGCAGCTTTTAGCAGAAGTCTCAGGAGAGCCCATAGTGGTTTCCCACCCCTCCTCATTACCATTTCCTACTGATTTTGCTCTCCCTGGGATTAAAGCTTTAACCAAGGGATGGCACACTTTCTGATCCCTGGTTGCACACCCTGCCCTCTACCTCTGCATGTTTGGAGGACCTCAGGACCTGCTGCAGACATAGCCAGGAGAGCTATTCCAGCCCTGAGGCTGCAGCCCATTGTCAGCTGCTGATCTTCTACCCCCTGCTCCAGGTTTTCCTTCTATATGGAGATGTGACCTTGGCCCTTCCCAGGCAACACACAGCTCTAGTTCAACAAGGGTATTCAAAGGGAACTCAGCTCCAGAGGGCTGTGGGATTACAGCTCTGTAAAAGACAGCTACTGACGCACACCCATACTTGCACTACAACAGCTCAGCCCTACAGCACACAGCACCGCTGAGACACAACGTACCACTCAGCACCTCTGGTACCTATCAGATTGGTTCAAAGGTGATGTAAAGCAGGTCAGTGAGGGTGAGACCGTTTTCTTACATTCATGGAAACAGCAACACAAGCCTAGAACAAGCTCGGGATTTCCCTTGTCCAGCCCCAGTACACATCCAGAACAATCACCTTACAGAAACACTGTTTTGCCAGCAGACATGATAAAAAATGATTCATAAGCGCGCACGCATACGCACACATATTGCACACAAATGTTTCCTTTTGACCCTAGTGCCTCCAAAACATTAAAGAAAAAAAAAAGAAAGAAACAAATGAAGTTCTGCTCTCAGATACATTGGCCTTAAGGCCTAATGCTCGTCCTGCTGCCTTGTTGACAGATACACAACAAGATACAACAAGACTTGAGCAAACACAGGATGGAGTCACTGAGGTTGACCACACAACTCCAATGTAATGGAAATCACAGCTAGGCCAGCTCCTGAGTCTTTAAAGCAATTTCCAGGTTTTCCACACGAAGCAAGATAAGGATCTGGCAGAGGAAACAGGAAAGCATCCCTCCTCCCTCAGCCCCTGCGCTGCAGCAGGAGCTTTCCCTTTTGCCATGCACACAGACGTGAAATTCTCCTCCTCCAGTGATGGGGGATGGACAAGCATCACCCTCTTCTCCATTTCCCCCAGGACACCAGCCCATCTTCCAGCGTGCAGATGCTGGGTTATTGCTTTTGTGCTTTTAAAGATAAGAGGTATTGCATGAAAACCTCTGGAGGGATGTTGAAGACCAGGCTGAAAAACACTTTTCCAAGGACCACTGAGGGATTTTTTCCCCCTTCTTCTCTGGTAGGAGAGAGGTATCATCTGATGTCCTGGAAAGCACAGAGGTCCTGCAGCCTCACTTTCCTCTCTGCTTGTTATGACCACGTTCAGTCCCCAAGGCAGTTTCCTCCCCGTCTCTCACAGCCCAGTTTCATGGTATTTGAGAACTGGACGTGCTGAGCACATGCTGTTAAGGAGATCTGGGGCCTTTTATAGAGCACTAATGGTAAGGAGCCTGAATTTGACTGAATTGTCATATCAAACCTATCTTCTGCTCCCAGCAGAGAAAGAAAAATGCAGACATGCCCAGGGCATGAGTCTCAGAAAACCCAGGTTATTCCTCTGCTCTGCCTCAGATTTCTCCTGGAAAACCAAGCTGTGTAAGCTCACTCCCATAGCACCCATATACGCAATGGTGGCAACCACACTGCCCTGCTTCATTAGGGGTGGTAAGACTGAGCAACACGAAGATTTCAGGTCCCCTTTTAAGATCTTACCCACGCAGACAACCCGGAGGGGTCAGGGCCTGGGAAGGAAGCTGTTGTTGCCAATTTTCAGACCAGCCACACTGCACTGAAGAATATCTTTCCATGTGTTTGCTGTGCAAAAAAAAGTTTGTAGTTTCACTCTGGACTAATTCACAACAAATATTTCTGCTCGTTCTCTATCCAACAGCTACTTTCAGATGGAAAACTCATTCAATTAAAAACAGATCATGACAGATGGGAGCTGACTGGGATCCAAAAGCAACTTCAGATACTGTAATTCTGGCCCCGAGTTCTCACAAAGGGGATGAGACAGAGATAGGAGGAACATATTACACATATAAACGAAGTTTAGAATTTTTCTTTAATTATGCATCTTTTCTCCAGAAGCTAGAAACAAAACAAATATGCCATGGCCATCCAGGCTTTTTGAATTTCATGGCGCTTCAGGCTTCCCCACGCTACTCTTCAGAACCCACAAAAACCGTGGGTCCCCAACATTTGCTAATAGCCTGCAAGTCTCCTCAACTGAGATCTTGTCTGGAGAGGAGTGAATCCTGCTGCAAGAGGTCAGCATTGCTCAGCGGTGCAGCAAGCAGCACAACACTTCCATCCCATGAGAGAGGGCTGAGGCCCCGGGTGCAAGGGGATATCTTGGGACAGCCGATGCAGCAGACAAGAGGCTGGATGCGTTTGGTGCAGGAACAGGGCCCCATTGCACTGTGCAGACATGGACCCAACTCTGATATCCAGGCTCTGCAGGAAGGAAACTGCCACTGACTTCAGTCAAGCCAGGATTTTGCTGCACATTTAGAACAAGAACTAAATCTCTTTGAGCCTTAGGTCTCTTCAAGATCAGCAAAAGATGAATTGGGTAGCGTACATATTCATTGACTTCTATTTCACGGGAAGATCATAGCACGAGCAAGAAAAGCCTTTAATCATAACCCAGAGTTCTGTTAAGTGAGAAATGTATGGGCTCAAAGTCTGCACAACAGGACACAGGTGCAAAATCTGGAATGGCGATTGATTTTCTTTGCTTGTTTGCATAAATCAAATTGCTTCTGGAAAGCCAACATTTAAAATAATGGGGAATAACTGCTTGCTTGAACTCAGAAAAGATCTGTAAAATGCCAGATTTTAAGAGCAAGGTCCAGAGGTTTCAAAAGCCTTAGATATCACATTTCCCTCCTTTAGAGATCAGTTTGGTGGTTATTCACTTTTGCTGCCTTAACCGGACCCAAAATCTTTTCATGAGCAGCAAACATTACATTAGCTTATCTCATCTTTTTTTTTTGCTCAGATCTTAAAATGGGTCGCTGTGAAAGTGATTAACGATATCCCAGGGGAGAAGGAGAAAAGCAGCCCTGTGGGAGCTTGAGGTCATGCTAATGCACGGGATAAGGAGGCAGCAGGAAATATCAGATAAATACAGAGAGCCGTCCCACGCTCGAATGCCCAGCAGCCCAGCGTCAGCCTTGCTGCTGCCTGCAGAGCCAAGAGAGGGCTTTCTGTGGCATTTGACGGCTCCCCAAAACTGAGCCACCCGAGCCACTGGTTCAGCATGCAGCCCAGCCACAGGGCAGAAAGCTGCAGCGGAGCCCAGTGAGGCGAGGCGAGATCTCCCTGATGGGCACGCAGCCGTGACGAAGCAGAGATGTTCCCCAGCACAGTCGGATGCAATCTCGGTCCTTGGCACTTTGGTCCTACCCATGGGAATGTCAAAAGCAAGCTCTTCCAAGGAAGCATGGTGCACAGAACTGCACTTCAATCACAGCCGCAAATTGTGAATTACTACAATCAGTAATTACTTAAGTTAAAAAGATCTCCTTTACACGTGTTTATGACCTTGAAGGGGTCAAAATGCAGCTGATATTCAAATGCTTCACCCCAAAAATCCTTAACAAAAAAAAATTCCTTAATAATAAATAATAATTGAAGTACAAGTTACAAACAACGCACTGCACAGTCACTGGATGCTCCAGCTACAAAGAAAATTCAAATTTTCATTTCACACATCCAATCTTTTTTCAGTCTACCATGTATTTTAAAATAAATCTTTCCTCAAGGAAACAGGTCTGTACAAACTGGAGAATATTAATCAGGAACCGTGCTTGATAAGCAGCTCTTAATATTCATGCTGCATGAAAGAAGGTGCAGGATGTCAAGGGGATTTTATCGGTTGCTAATTATTGTTTAATTCTAGCTGTGGGAAACTTCCATTTTATCCACCACAGAGCAGAAAATTTATTGCAAACTGAAGTTATAGCCCTCCCTTTACTGCCTACACAAAACAATGAGAAAAGAACTTCCTACTACAAAAAAACATTAATTCAAATGTCATTGGGCATCACTTTATCACTGAAGGTCTCATTTTCAATGGAAAATATCCAGTTCCAGCTGGCACAAAACTCAGAGTTACAGAATCAGGTTGCTCTCATGTGACTGATTTTTCAATTTGCTTTTTAGAAGATAATGTTTTGTTTTCTACAGCCAGATGAACTGGAGCGGAAGATAAATGCCTGAAATGAGCAGTATGATGAGACCAAGATAAGAACCTCTATACACAAGCTATTGGCAAAGACAAGATTCCAGAGCAGAGACTAGAAACACGCCTGTACCCACAATAGAGGATACCGTTAACCTTTAATACGTAATTACAGTAAATACTAACTTTTAAGAAAGTTTTATGAATGCAAAAAACAACAATATGGTGCAATTTGTATGCAGATATCATCACGATAGCCCCTTTTATCCTGGAGAATGTCAGCATCTTCAAAGCCTTGTATTAAAGCATTGGATGTTTGTCCTCCAGTGAATGACAATCAAGCTGGAAAAGATACTCCTTTTCCCCCGTATTCAGATGCTATCGCTGCCTGTGAGCTGGAAACTTCCCACCAGCACCGCTTGGCTGGTGGAGCACAGCATGTGAACACTGCCCAGTCTGCTTCAGCTCAAAGTCAGCCAAGCTCCTGCAAAGCTGGTGGCAATTTCAGCTGCTTCATTTAGCTGGTGGAGTTTATATCGAAACAGCTCACGCTGCAGCAGCCATCCACAAAGTCAACCTACGTCTGGGCTCTAAATTACCAGAGCACAGGCACCGCACCGACTTACTGTTTGCATAACCGTTATAATGCCAAAGACACTCTCATAAGTGCAAATCAGCGCTGGCCCAGATGCAAATTTGGAGTGATAACAGCCCGGGGACAGCACTTTCTGTACCCATGAGGCTGAAGCAGCAAGGCTGCTTGCCCCTCAGAAGCATTGTGGTTGATTGTAGGTACCTTCTTTAACCCCACAAGACATGGGCACCAGCAGCCAGGGTTTCCCTGCCTGGGGATCCCCAATTCCTGCCCTACACAGGAGCCAGCATGGCAGCAGGGACAGTAGAAAGCCCGGGGACAAGCATGCAGAACGTGACACTGCCTCCCGCACACACCACCTGTGCCTGCACTTGGCTTGGATCGCGTTCAAGCTTTTGGAAAGTTCACATTTCACTCTGGATTCAGTGAGCGCAGCTCGGGCTCCTTGCCCAGCTCGTAAGCATCCAAGAGACCCTGAAAAGCTCTGTGAGACCTGGGAAATTCCCACAGAGATGAAGTCAGACCCTTCGCCCGCAGTGAGTCCACTACCGGTGCCACGCAATGATGTCACCTTTCGGCACGATGGTCTCCGGGGGACCACAACTCAGCCGGGCCAGGGCCAAGGAAGGGCTATTTTCAAACCCAGTCTGGAGCTGTTCTCACCCCAGGAATTTGAAGAGCGAGCTGAGAAACAGAGATGAGGCTCAGCATAAACACAAAACGCAAGCAGCTCCAAATGGGAAAGCTTCTCCCGGGCTGGCTGCTCCGGTTGCAGGGTGCCGTACAGCAGCCCGGAGCGCGGGGGCTGACACAGACCGTGCGCAGGTGCGGGGCCTCTGGCTTCCTCACAAAGCAGATGTGGTTTCACAGACATCCCTCTACAGGGCTCGCCTTTCCATTACCAATGGGGGAAGCGTAACTGAGAAAAAGCCAAAAACTACCCACAGGTCCAGCGGACAAACACTGCACGTACCTAAGTTTTGGAAGCAAAGCAGAGCTGCAGGATGCTGGGAAGGAGGAAAATCAGCCCCAGAATTCACCAGTTCTAATCCGTGGGCAGACACCACACTGGAAACTTAACCAGGACACAGCAAATCCAGTTTGCATCACAATTTGCAAGCTAATTTACAGTCTAATTAAACATAGAAAAAAAAAAGAGAGGATAGGAGCATTTTCCTTCTTCCACTATTTTCCTTTGAGGATCGTGTTTCAGCTGTGAATGGCAATGCAATAGGATTAATGCCAGATTAATGCTGCTTGCCTTTTCAGCTGTATTACATCAAATCTGTTCTATGTACAAGGAAAATAAACTCATTTCTAGTTGTCAATCCAGCCACATTGAGAATCAAGCTGGGTCCTTTCTAGTTTAGAAAACCCCACCAACACTGCATTTATATAGATGGGCACAGACCTTCCTTCTGGCAGAGAATTAACCAGGATGAAATCCTGTTTTCTTTCCCAAATCCTGATACCTAAACACTAATGAGAATAGCAAACAACTGCCTCAAGTCAGCCAGCAGACATCCCTGGGAACGCAGGAAGAGGAGCTCATTTGAGTATGGAGGCACCAGGTTAGAGTTTTTCTGTTGTTTTCCTAGCTTTGTGGGTACGGACCAGACGAGCAACATCACGGTGTGTGAATGACAAATCCAGCTCATTGTGTGCACACCGGCAGAGTACTACAATACTTAGCCTCCCACATTGTTCTCATGAATGGATGAGGTTTCAAAGACCATGGTTTAAACTTCTATTTAGTCTCATCTCCACATTTCAGGCTTTGGTTTTGTTTTGTTTTTTGTTTTGTTTTGTTTTTTCGCCAATTTGGATTCTTAAGCACTGACTTCACCAGGCCGCCACAGCACCTTCCTGCTAAGAAGATGCTAGACAGGTCCCAGACAATCAGAGCCCTAAGCCAAAGGGGTAAAACTCTCTCCATTGTATTTCTTTGCTTGGTCATTTGCACGGCCCTGAGAAGCATAAAAAGGTAAAACGTGGAATTCACACCCACAGTCAGTGACAATAACTTGACCACTGAGCTGCAGAACTGGAACTGCTCAGAGCCCTGCAGCTCAGTTACAAGCCGCTTCCAAGCCTCTTGCCGGGCTTGTCTGATTACTTCATTTAACTTCATTCTTAGGTGTGTTAGAGCAGAGTATGATGTGTCTAGTTCTCGCAGACACGCAATATGTGCGTTGCAATAGCAGGTCTTTGTTTTTTAACTGATATCCTGAGTCGCATAAAGACCTGTCAAGGCTCCCATCTTTTCTCTAACACAACCAGTAACTGGAGCTTATGGAAGGTCAATAGGAAATAGGACTAGCAAAGACCCATCACTTCCCTGGTTATCACCCCCCAGCTTCAGGAAGCAGAACGACAGCTTCCCTGCAAGGAAACAGCAGACAAGGGAAGAGGAAAACATCCACCCATTAGATCTACACATGTGCACGCGGGAGACAGGGCGGCTGTGCAGAGTACAACGCAGGCTCATATTTCTGCTTCCAATCCATTTCTGTCCACCTCCATTTACTTTCCATGTGTGATGGAACTATTTGTGAAGCAGAACAATCACAGGACTGAGTTTCTACCATTTAAGAGTCGATAGACCATTAGAAAACACAATACTTAAACCTACAGAGCATTAGAATAATAGAGTGATAACCATAAAATGGAAAGAAGAACATACAGGCTCTCTGTGAAACCTGGGTCCCTCGTGGCCTTCTCAAATACCCTACCTAGGTCTGAGGCAGGCTCTCTAAGGCAAGCAAACAAAAACAACCCAACTGCATTTGCAGGTAAAAAGTTTTCAGCTTATTGCATCTCAGATCTGGATCCCAGTAGAATTATAAACTATTTTAACTCAGTGCTTATGTCTTTCTTCCCAGCAGGTGATTGTTGTTTCATGAGGACCCCAAAATATGAGAATTTTCTGGCGAAAGAAGAGAAACTCCTTTTAAAAAAGGAGAGAGACCAATCAGACAAAATGGACCCTCTTATATTTGGATTTCAAGTCCTTCAATTAAATTTAACTGAAAGATTTTGTCTAAGCACAAAAATTGCACCCATCTCATTAAATTGGTTTTAGAAACTGATTTGAACTTGTTCTGAAAAGAAACATAGAACAACCCATAGATCACCCCTGGCTCACCGTACAAGTTCTCAGTGCCAGTGTTGGATGTAGAAGTGAGACAGAGGTCCCCTCAGCCAGTGGCTTCTCATCTCTTACATCCATCGTGCTGGTTGCAGGGTAAAGGAAAGACCCAAAGGGGAAATGGCACTTTTTTGTATTTTCAAAAATGAAGACAATTTCATTCCCCTGCCCTTATTCTCTCCACAGGAACAGACCTTGAAAATTCACTCAAAACTAGCTTCATTCTGCTTCTGCTGGAATTAATTTAACAGGAAAGGGTTTAGGCCAGCTATGAGTTCCTTTAAAATGCCTCCTTAGCTCATAACACATCTTTCTGGCTTCACCTATTAGAAATCACTCTGCTGCCCAGTTGGTGCTGGCACCATTCAGATGAGGACAATGTCTGTGAACCAAATCCTGCCTCAGTAAAAACAGGTACAACCTGCATTTGGTTTTGACTGTGATTACAGAGTCATCAGAGCCCACAGAAACCAACGGGAAGAGTTTTGTTCCTTTCACTGTGCTGGATCAAACTTCACATGGAAGTGGGATTGCTAAAGTGTCAGAAGGACGTTGCCAAATCAGAGAGACCTAGGAAAGCAGCAATTGAATGATTCTGGCACAAGAGGAGTTGATTTGGGGGAAGTTCAAAATAGGCTAAGTAGAGCTCTGCTTGTACTTGAGCCAAAGGGATTTTTGTCATTGAGTTCCCTGGGGCCAGGGATACAGGAATAGCTTGGTCAAAGGAGAACTAACAAGAACCTGCTTGCGATCATGGTAAATGCATCAAGACTGAGGAGACACAGATAGAGAACATACAGTCTGGAAATCACCGTTTCCCAGTTCTCACACGTCTTTGCACAGAGTTATTCATTGCCATGGAAAACCTCTGCAGACACCTTTCTTTCTGTTCGGAGAACAAGGGCCCGTTTACTTCGTACCAGCAGAACTGTACTGATGCATTTTCCCAACTATGGAGCACATATGCAGTGCTAGAGCATACACAACTCGTGGCTGCACAAAGACAGAGCACACCATGACACTGCTGACCCTGTGTCATGTACCAGCACAGAGCAGATTTGCACAGTGTAGGTACACAACCTTAATTACTCAAATCACAAAAACTCCCTACACTTTCAGCCTTACAATTGGAAAGTGGCTTTCCTAGAACTCAACCTTCCTCTTGGCTTCTCACGTTAGGGATTCCTGCACTGCACCAACACTTGCATGTAGTTTATATTAGCATGCAAATCTTCCAGCTTTGATTTGTAACCTTACATATGACCCCCAGATGCAGCGTTGGAAAAGCAAAGCAAGGGCCTGGGAAAGGGAGCAAAGCTGCTCCAGGCCCTTCCAGAACAATGACAAAGCTCTGGGACATTCTTAGTCCAAATAATGGAAATTCTCCTGGGATTTTGCCATAGAATAGTGGGAATTTTTTTCTTCTCATTTTGAGTGGAGGGAAACAAAAAGTTCATGTAAACCAAGAGACCCTCAGACTCAAAAAGTCAGACCTGAGGGGTACAGTACTTTAAGTATGATCTACTATCCATGAAGAAAACAACTCTGAAAAACTCTTCTAATTTCTATAGTTTGTGCAACTACATTTTTCATGCATGACTGGAGGATAAAACTTGAGGTACAATCAACTGGACCAACCAGCAAAGCATCACAGAATGGTCAGCCCCATGCACTGATAGAAGAATATTTGAATTTTATTTGCAAAACGCTGAGAGTGATTGAAAAACGGATTTATTCTCAAATCATAAACACCATTCAAGTGTGCAACGCATGCAAATCTTTGCTTATACTGTCTGCATGACCATATGTATGTAGCACTGAACGCACTTTTTCTCTACAGGACAATACTTACAATGTGCAACAAAATCTAAAAGAAGGGAATAAACCCTCTCAACTCCAGAAAGATGCAATGCCGAAGTCACTGGGAAAAATTTCTTTCACTGCAGTGACCTTCGGTTTCAGGCTTAGGTGAAATCCAAGTTTCTTTTGAAGAGAACTGTGAAAGAAGATGGCTTTCTGTCCTAGTCTTGCAAAGGATGCCTGAATTTCACTGTGATATGTTAAAGAGAAGGCAGAGGTGCAGAGCCCTCCTTATGTACCCCCGTACTTCTGGTCAAGGCAGGAAAACTGATGCAAGAGTCCTGAGTGGGACAAATTCCCAACAGTGAGGGCAAGACACTGAATTAAACACAAAATTACCTTCTTCCTGTGGAACTTGAGGGTTTTCAGGAAGACACTGCCAAATCCTCGCACCCTCTGTCCTTCTGCCTCTTTGCTAAGTTGAACTATTGTCTCTGCCCTTTCCTTTCCTCCTCCTCTTCTCACAATCATCCTCATTTTCCCTCCTTTTCCCACGCTTGGCTTCCTGCCTTCTGACTCGCAGGAACAGCCTCTCCTGGCCCAGACACGCAGGGCTATCATGGACAGCCTCAACACATCCCACTCCAACTCTGCAATTTGCAGCCTGGGCCACACACACGCAGAGATGCACACCACCTTTCTCACAGGATTCCAGGTCGCGTTGATTCCGCACACCAGGCTGCGGGTTCTGCGGACGGACAAGCTTTGCACAGCCGGGTCGGGGATACAAAGGATGCGCTTCCTCAGTCTGGAGCAGCTTCAGGCATCGCTGCTCCACATGACGCTCCCCCTTTAAAACCTGCAAATATAGGAACCCCATGGCAGGAAAATATATTTAACTGATGGGCACTGGGAGAGCTGCTTGACAGGACAGTCACGCTGCCTAACTGCGTGTCCCCGGCTGAGGAGTCAGCAGATGCATCTCTCCCCCTGCGCTGGGCTTTGTCCTTCGCTCAGCTTCGCTTCTGCTCTGAGACACGCTGCTGTTTGGTAACACACTTTCTGTCGGGGGTGACAGTGGCAGCAACCACACTAATTCCTTCTCGTTTACCTATCACAACCCAGCCACAAGCCACACATATCCCAGGAGTTACTCATTTTTGGAAGGAAAGTGTGCGGCTGCAAGTCAGCATGTGTTACCTTAGAAATAAGCCTTTTAAAGCCATGCCTATATTACATGTTCTACTGAAACCAGTAATAAAATGTGAATCAGCAAACTGACTGTACACGTTTATATTTCTGTCGAATTCAGGGTTTACAGTGCCTTGGAACAATAAATAAACCTCTTCCTTTCAACCCTCAAACATGAATCTCCCACTCTTAGCCACTTAAAGGGAATTATTAATGTTCCACAGAGAGAAACTCTATTAAATCTGCTTAAGTGACCACCCAAAGCCCAGCAAAATTATTGTCTGTAACAGCAGGCTTTCAAGAACTAATACAGCTGCACTCAGCACATACAGCATCTGGAGACAGCAGGAATATGCTAGGCAGGATTTGGGGAAAAATTTTATGCATCTCAAAGTCAGGATCTCAAACTGGTCAAAGCCACTCATCTCAGGTCTTCTTCTAGGTACATGGCTAAGGTAGACTGGAGGTCTCTAGGAGTGCCTCTTCCTCTGCGTGCGGGAGGATCCTTTGGCAGACAGACATCTAACATCTACCAGGCTGAAGTAGATACACTGTGAGAAGACACCACTGAGATGCCCAGATGGGAGCCGAGCTGCGTCTCCTCCGGGATGCAGCGCCATGGCGGGCCATGCAGCAGCGCAGCCGGGTCGGCCCCACTCACGCTCAGAAGCCCCACATCTTTGCAGGGCATGTTAGCCCCAGTGCAGCACCACTCGGATGCGGCCACTCTGCTTGGTGGGACCCCTGATCCCAGCCCCACTGTACATCTCTGCCACAGCCACTGGGTCCAACTGCTAGCGACGTAATGCTTCCAAGTGCCAGACCCTTTTAAAAATGAGGATTTGACTCCAATCCTCATTCAGAGGATTCAAAGTTTTTAACCTGGGTCACCAGAGCGATTTTAAATTCCAATCTATGAAGTGCTAACACAGGAAGGAGCTGGAGGCACCACTATAATTTACCATGAAGCAGATATGCAAAGATAATAAGAAACAGCATCCTGACAGCAGGCTGGCCTGACTGCCAGCGAGCCAACAGCCCACTTGGGCACAGCATGGATCTAAGCCAGCTCCTGCATTTAGTGACCTTGGACAGGCTGTAACCTGTGCTCAGGGAGTCTGGGAAGAGGACAGACTTAAGAGACGCTTCCTCTTCAGTTTGGCTGGGCTGCCAGCTCCAGCGCAGCTCTCTGAACGTGCAGCTGCTTTGGCAACACAACCCCAGGCACACGCATGATGGGACTGGTGGGCTGGACAGCCGGTCTGGCCGAAGGGCACACAAATGTTCTGCTGCCCCGCAGGTGTCCTGAGAGACAGGGAAGCAAGCAACAAATACTGTCCCAACCCATGGCAGCAAATGGGTTACTGCATCCCTGAAGTGAGCTGCAGGATGAATGCAACCTCTGCCAAGCATTTCATTAATAATGATCTGATCTGAAAATCCTTTCTCATGTGTGTGCTCTTACAGAGCAGATTTGAAGCAGAAGACAAAAGACAGATACACTCAATAACCTCTTAACCCATTTCAGGCTTCAAACTTTGCTTGCTGCTCCTAGGCACCAACCCCTACTGTCCTAAATGTTCCCAGCAGGTAACAGGAGCAATGCAGACACAACAGAGCAGCATGCAACTTCCACTGTACCTATTGCGTCTTTGATTTTTGCTAGGACCGAGGTTCTGCTTATCCAGTAAGGATACACCAGAGCTGGCATGGATTAACGTAATGCCAGGCCTGCCCCGAACAGCCACAACTTTGGCTGCCAAAGGGAAAGATGGAATAAAAAGCAGTGGAGGGAGAGCCGAGCTCTGCAGCCACCTCCATGCAGCCACCTCCGCCTGAGGGCTGAGCCGGGCAGGGGGCGAGCTGAGCTGAAATCACTCACGCTGCATGTGCAGGGCACGAAGCAGTCGGCTGAGTGCCACGAAACGCATGAGGTGTGAATTACAGCATCATAACTCACGCCCCAAAGTGTCTTATTGCAAAATGCCTCAGGGCAGAGCCAGGATTTTTTTCACTGTTCTAATTCCCCTGCCTCTTCTCTTTCCCCGCAACCATCTTTTGAGTAGAGATATGTCCAAAGAGGATCAAATCCCACAGTTCTCCTGTGAAACGTGAGTAAAACTAGCAGGGCTTGTCCCACTCTTAGCCACTAACATTAGATGAATACTCTTCAAATATAAACCACTCGGTGGCTTGGAACAACACTAAGATGGACATAAAGACAAGTGCTACCAGCGGGCTCTGGTAAGAACCACAGCATCACGCGCTCCAGCAGATTGCTTCCCTTTTCACCTCCATGCATTGCTGTGCGTCAGGAGCAGATGGGCTGCCCTGGAAGTCCAGGCGTAAAGGAAAATCTCCAGGTTCAAGCCCCGCAGTTTCCATGGGCCCATCTCTGCTTGCAGCCCACTGACATGAGTTGGCTCTCCATCTGGAATCTCTGCATAAAAATAAACCCTTGTCCACACACCAGGAGATGCAGATGGTTAAACGAGGGGGGCTGCCCTCAGCAATACCACCAGGCCATTTACTTCAGGATTTGCTCTGGTTTGCCTCAGGGACAAGGAACAAACATCTTGAACACCCTCACTGGTGCAGTGGTGGGGCAATTCATCCCTCTGGAGGCCCCTGGGTTGGCTTCCAAGGCAAAAAAGAAAAAAAATCTGGGGCAGGGATTTGCTCCTACATCAACCAAATCCCACTGGAAGCAGAAGACACTGAGGAAGTCTCCCACAAGACACACCAAACCCCCTCTGACACAGCCACCGCAGCTGTTCTCATTTGAGGGAAGAAAAAGTCAGACGAAATGAAGGCAGAAGCTATTCTGGATGAGAAAGCCACAGACTTGGGTGCCAGTGAGAAATCATCAGGCTCCCGTAGTCTCTCCTGTTAATAAAACCAAATTGCTCTTGAAGGTAAGCAAAGGAAGCCAGCTGGAGAACTGACCGGTAGTTTTAGCAGAGGATAACCACCAGCCCTGAGACATAGCTGACCACAGGGCAAAACCACTGCTCCCATCAGCATTCTCTGGGAACTTCTTGGGAAGCCCACAACTGCCCTGGATGGGAGTGAAACCCAGGCCAGCATGCCTGGGACCTGTGTTGTCCATGCTCCAGAGAAGGGGGATTTCTGCTGCCCAGAGATGCCTGTGGGGTTTCTTCCTCAGCAATACAAACACAGCTAAAAGGTTGCCCATGGCTTGTAAACACAACGCAAGTCTTACAGAAAAACCTAGCATTTCCAGTTCTTCGTGGTCACAAAAAAAGATTTCCTCAGCAACTATCCCTTTTCCAAACACTGAGATGAGAGTTTTGCTTTGGTCCCGCAGATAAATGTCATCTCCTCAAGACAGGAAGTCTTCCTGGAAAGCACAGGGCAGAGACTGAACAGTCTGTGGAGATCACAACAGTTCAAGGCTGAGCCCTTTCAAGGCTCAGACTGCAAAGGCAATGAAGGGCATGCCACTCTTCAAGAAAGAGCCTAAATTCCAGAGTTTTCAATGGGATTTAAGCCTGCACTTAACTCCATTGCTGACGTGCAGCCCATGACCATCAAGGTCTTCCTCTTTGTCACTTCGTCCAAAGGGGTGATAAATAAAGCCCCTGGACTTGCATAACTACTGAGTGGTGGGCTCTGCTGAAAATCCTAATTCTTGGTGACTATCATCCTTCCACCATAATTTTGGGCTTTTCCAAAAACAGGTCCATGTGCTTGGTCTACAGCCCTAACCGAGCATGGTGGTGCACCTCCAGCCTTGCACAGATGAGCAGGAACCCCATGGCCCATCTTCTCCCCAGTTCCAGCACATAAATTGCTCCAATACCCTCACTTCACACAGCACTTACATCCAACCAGCTTTCGGCTGGAGGTGGCTGAATCTTCTCCAGATTGGCTCACTTCTTGCCACAGCTGCAGCAGCCTACGCACATTTCCAACCCTTACTAAGTCTCCTTAGCTGTGGATGCCACATTTCCAGTCACACAGGCCCTCCACAATGGCAAGAAAACCGGGTCATGATTGCAGTCACTCAGCAGCCAGGACTCCTTAGAGAGGTTGCCACGTGGCTTCAGTCTGTCATCTCCACTACATCTTAACTTGCAACCACAAAGAGCCACAGCAAGCAAGCATGTCACTGACTCCAAGTCAGCAAATCACTGTCACAGTGCGGAATTGCATTAGGAAAAATACAGAAAATGGAAAAATGTCACACCTCTTCCAGCTGACTAGCCCCATTTCTGTCCCATGGATTAAAGGAGCAGGATGGGACAAAACACAATTTGTAAGAGCCTTAAGGGTTTTTCAGGAGTTCAGAGAAATCCCATCTATGAGAGAGAGGCACAAATTCCTGTCTGCAGACCTGGCCGCTCAGCAAGTCCACCGCCCGCTTGGAAACACCCGCCAGGCCAGTTAGAGACCTAACTGCCTTCTCGCTGACATGGGAGCCCTTCTTAACTCCAAAGCTGACTCCAGCACACCACTGAACTGCAAATCTGCCTGGCAGGGTAAATTATCCAAGTATGATTTAAAAGTGAGCTCTGAAGGTAGGGAGCTCAGCCAACTGCTGCATCTGGCCACAATATTGAGAGTCAATCCCCCAGTTAATAACCGTAGACTCTATCGAGGTGTGACATTAAAAAACAATCCCAATAATATCCCAGCCGTGTCACTTTACTTTTTTCCCCTTGAAAGGGCATCTGGCATGCAAAGCTTGGGTTTTCCCTCATTCCATGGAAACCAGCAGCAACATTTTCCAAGGATCTCTGTTTCTTAACCAGGGACTGGGAAGAGATGCAGTCAATTCACGTGTGGCTCCAAACATTTTTCCAAGCAGCTGGTCTCCCATCCCCTTCTCTTCTCCCCTCTCCTCTGCAGAAACACTTACTGCAATCAGCCTGTAGCTGGAGAAGGAAAGAAATGCCACTTCCACTGCTGCTGTTCCAAAATCAGCAACCAACAGTGGCTGACTGCAATGCACCTGTGAACTCCTTCAGAAAGGTAAAAGCATCTCTCCCACCTCACATAAAAAACTCTCCAGGAACAAGTGTCTCAGTCTGGAGATCTCTAGTTACGGAAACAGCTGTAGATCTGTTCCTAAACCCAACTCAAGTAGAGCTTCCTCGGTGTCAATGCTCTTGCACATACCTTCATGACCTCTTTTGAAGGACAATTTTAAGACTGCTCTTGTGAAGCAAATGCTGACTTCAGTTGCACGGTACCAAGAATGATGTTCTTGTTCTCCCCACCTTTACTGTGTGCTATGGGGCAACAAACATGGTAATGCTGAAAAGTATGCGTGCCCTTCCTTGTTTTTAGGTTGACATTAGCTGACATTCTCCCCCCAATTTTGCATTCATGGGATTTTGCCAACTGCCAAAAAAGAACATCTTTCCCTCAGAAGGAACTGTGGAAATGGGCTTGGCTATCTATCACAAGTCCAACAACCTTACCAAACTCCTCACCATGAAAACCGGCAGGACTCAGACGAACCCAAACAGCATCTAGACTTTAACTTGAACTCTCAAGTAAGCACAGGGCCAAGGCCATTGGTGCTGGTGGGATGGATACGTGGATGGAGAGCATGAGGCCCAGTTTGAACTGTAACTGTGAAACATTACAGAGTTGCTTCCCAAACATCACGGCACGGCCTTAAGAAGAATCACAGCATTTCCAGAGGAAAATTCAATTGAAGTTACACCACTGGAATGGAATCACCGCTCTAAACGCGTTTGGAAGCTCTGCTCCAAGAACTAATACAACCACATCATTGGCCGAGGGGATGGCATCTGGAGGTGAGGAGGGCGAGAGACAATTTCACCAAGAAATGAAGACAAAACACTTCAGAAAAAGCTTGCACTTAGGTCTTGAAGAGCCATGAAGCAAGGAAGTGAAATGCAGAGGGAATCTACAAATATCCTTTGGGAATGCCAGCACTGGCATGCACAACTGGGACAGGTGAACTTGATAGTGCCAGGCACAAATCAAAGGAAGAATGTTTTGTGGGCAAGATGTTTTCTTCCAGGGAAACAAAGCAATATGGTTCTTAGGTTATTAAAAAAAAAAAAAAAGGGCATTTTCATACCAGGTTTATTTTGAGCCTTGGGCTGCAGGCAGTGCTCTCCTACTAACTGCCAAACTGGCTACTGTGTTCCTCTTCACAATACTTATTTAATTGGCAAGATATTATTTCAGAGCTATAAAACCCCTCTGGAACATGCTTCCAATAAACTGAATTCCTCTTCTAACTAATCATTTTATTTGCCTAATTATTAGCAGTGCTTGGAACAAATTAGACACCACAGGCAGAATCTAACAGGGTTCAGCCCCTGCCCAGCAGCTGCTTATACACTGCCCTGTGAGGGACCAGGACTGAGGTCTCCAGCTCGGCTCCTTGTGCTGAGGCTGGGCAGCAGGACAAACAGAAGGCTACTGGCGGTGTGCTGCGGAGCTGCCTACCACAGGGCACGATGCATGCTCGAGGTTGATAACGTCCTGCTCAACTCTCCTACGCCCTACCTTAGCCTAGAAAAGATGCCCTCTCTGGGTACTTGCCTTCAAGGAACAGTATGTCCTGTGTACCCACTTCGACACAGGCAAGTACACTCTTAAGGTGTGCAATATCCCTCTGTAATGTGGAAGTTCAGCAGGATCAAGGCAAGACGGTAGCTGTATTTCCTTACACAAAGCAAACAAAGTATACTCCCTGTATTTCTCTAGCAGTAACTGGAGGCATGATCTGGATGCAGTACCCATGAAACTGAACTGCTGTCCAGCCCATGTGGAAGCAGCACCACCAGGGCAGGTGTAGTTAAACCCAGATAAAACCAATTCTAGGGACCCCTCAGAGCAGAGATTAAAATTCAGGAGTCAGAGGACAGCTATTTGTAAAAATGAAGGGTCAACATGTTTGTGAAGCAAGTGTCAAGGACACATTTATACTTAAACAACTTTTCTGGTAATACTGAAATAAAACCAACGAAGACCAATACTGAGAGTGCACGCTGCTGAAAGGCAGCAGAAGAGCAGTGCACCTCACTCAACGAAAGCTGCCCCTCCAAGCAGCAGAGTTTAACTTGCCAGAGCCTCTTTGTGGCACACTGAAATCCTCTAGGATATAAAAAGTCTGTTGACTTGCCTGGCATGGGGAGATAGCAGCTCAGTCACACACAAGGATTTGCTCTTAAAACTTTTCCAGTCTCTCTCCATGTACAGGCACATAGAGGCATGCGGTCCCAGCCCAGCAGAGATGGGATATCCCAGTATCAGATGCTTCAGAAAGTTCAAACGCTAGTCACGTCTGATGAGGCACAGAATTAGCATCATCGGGAGGAGGAGGGCTTCCCAGGTCCCAATTCCACCTCCCGCTTGATCTCCTCTCCCATGGAGCCTGAATGCAGCATTTCCACAAAAATCCTGTGTTTCCATTCACCCAGGTTTGATGCCCAGGACAAGGGCAATCATGGGTAGAACCTGCTCTGCATGACATGCAGAGGACAACAGAGATGTCCCCAAGAAAAGTGAACATGAGCTGTAAAATACTCTTGTGGGAAAAAAAAGGCAATATCCTGAAGTATAAAAGCACTTTAAACACATTCGTTTCACAGTTGCTAGAATATAAAGCAAAGCCCTGGAGCTCTGCCAGCCAGTCAGTATTTTTACGACCATATCAAAGCACATGATAAAAACAAAAAGCTTAAGGGTCAAACTCAGTGCTGGGATTAGTAACCAGGCTGAGGTGAATAGCGTGATAGCAGGTCTGAACCGGATCCTCTGATCACAGGCCCTTAAAACACATTTGTTTTTTTACACAGACAGCAGTCATGCCTGAAACCCATGTGCCAGATTCCTCCTTCAGCCTATTACAGTGGGAAGGGCTTTGTGCAAAATCTATAAACCCTCACCACCACCAAGTACCAACAGAGTCTGAATCTGTCTGAAGTCACATTCATTGCCCAGAGGAGCAGTGTCCAAGACCTAGCTGCTCAGCCCTTCCCTTGTCGCTATTTCGGTCCCCTGCTGCAGACGGTGTCCCTGCCAGGGCTGCTCCCCCAGGACCAGAGGGCTTCTGAGCATCCCTGCATTACGCACTGCCCCACGTATGACATGTTCACAGGCTGGAGTACCAGGGAGAAGAGAAGGGAAACTGCCTCTGTGGCTGCCAGCAGCAGAGACACCCTGACACGAGCCACTTGGGAGCCCTGCTCAGCCTGTGGCTGGTTTCTCAAAAGTCAGTGCAGTCACTTCAGGGTTACAAGACCATTACGTGGCTGGGATGCTACTTGCTGCCTCCGCTGCAGCCCAGAGCACAACGGGTTTGCAGCAGCTCCAAGCTGGAACACCTGGAATGAGAAACCCTCACAGACACCTTCTCACCCCACGGGTATCAGCACTGTGTGCCTCTGCCACATTCGTTCTGATAAGGCAGGAGGCAGCAATGACGGGCACGTGAGCTGGGGAGAGGGATGGGGAGGACACAGTGCCACCTCCTGCCATTGCAGTCCCCTTCCGCACGGCCACAGCACCAGGGTGTCCAATGCAGATTTTACTTTAAACTAAATTTCTCTTTTATCCAAGGGGACAGGAGGCTTCCCTATCAAATAGTCTCCAAGGGTGAATTTTAATGGAAGAGATCAGAGAGAAGCTTAAAGCTTGGGTTGTTTGTTTTAAACACTGGATGTTCCCTTTGCTTGGTTACTTTGGCCTTTGGTTAAGCTCCCTTTTATGTTACACGTAAAGATAATTTCTTCTTTTGTATGTCAAGGTTGATCAAAACTCAGAGTGATTTCGTTCCAAAATATTTTTTTCAACTAAATAAAATGACTTATTTGTTGCTTTCAGTGTTTTTCAACAGTGCTTTTAGCTTCTGCACAAGACTCAGTATTTTATTCCAGAGGGTGCAGTTTCAAATAACTCTCCTCCCCCTCTTTTTTTTTTTACCTGTCTTTCACAAGGAAATAAAGACATTTTTAAGGTATTAGACTTGACTATATATAAACTGCAATGACAATTATTTGGTTTGCATCATTTCACCAAAACTGAAGTTAAAAATGCACATTTTTCAGCCACAGTGGTTTTAACTACAGACAGGAGCTCTCCCACAACAGGAATAGAGTACAGTTTGCGGACCACGTTATGCACAATGGGGGCTTTTGGTAAGCAGATGTTGCTGTGACCCATGAGCTGCAGAGGGCTTGCAGAGGGCTCTGAGCCTCTGCAAGTAGCACGGCCTGGTACGAAGACAGGCCACAGCCTTCAGGGACCATTCCTCCCCGGCACTGCTGGGGGCACCAGCTGGTACCACAACTGCACGCATCCTCCCACACAACAGCAAAATTGCAGTTGGGAAAAAGCAGTGAGGGGGAGAACGACTGGGAGTAAAAAGAGAAAAGCCAGTCCGCCTTGCTAGAGCTGTCCATCACACAACTCTCGTGTCCCTAAGCTCTGACCTGACTTCACACAAGCTGACCGAAAAGCTCTCCTCCTGCAAAGCGCTGAGCACGCTCTAGTCCCACACTCCTCCCTCCGTCACAAAGGCTTGGTGGATTTGAGGCAGCAGCTTAGCCCCCAAAACACAGTGAGATGGCATCAAACATCACTGCTAGATTCTACCTCTGGCAAGCTATAATTTTGATTAAAGGAGCAAATTTTTTAGCTCCCTCCAGCAGCCTCAGCTCCCACTGAATTTTTCTTTTGATCCATCTTCTTCTGTTAGTCAGAATTTTAAACAGCTAATGGTGTTTTCTTCTCTCCTTCCTGACATCTTTCGACCCACCAGGCTTGGCTGGGGCTAGTCTCATTGCACATCAGACACTATTATGCCACATATGATGCAATGTGTCTCTGTGAGAGATGATGGAGTTGTACCATGCATTTGCACAAAACCAGAAGTAATTTGGGGGAAGAAAACACAAAGAGGAACTTTTCCAGGAATAAATTAACAAACTGCCAAAACCAGCATATGCAATAGTTTCTCTACTACTTCCAGCTACAGACTGTCTGATGGAGCAATTAAAAAAAGTAGTTCTAATGAGGTAATTTTGACTCTCTCCCTCACCTGAAACTGCAGCTAATATCAGAAGGAAGAGCACAGGTCTGACTGTGGGATTTGAAAGCATACTACAACCAGGTGATTCAGTCTAACCCCATGATGTACATTATATCTATTAAATCCCTACACTTCTTTAACATGTCTCCAGAAACCCAGCATCACTGCTGTTACATGCCCACTCAAGGACAGATGGATAGGGATCAAATCAAAACCTGCAAGTACTGTCTCCTTGTGACCGCACACACAACTTGTACGACCCATGAAGGCACCTTCTGTTTGCTAAGCTGAAAGCATCTGATGAGGAATGGAAAATGCTATCATATCCCCCAAAACTGAAGTAGCAAAGCAGAGGCAAGGAAAAGCCAGCAGCTTGCTTCAAGCTAGTAAACACCAGTGGCCACCAGGGCCTTCAAGAAGATAATTTTGCAATGCTGATTAAAAGAAATAACAAAACAAAACAAAACCAGACCACAAGCGATTTGCCAACAGTCACAAGGCAGACTGCAGCAAGGATGAGAATAGAAGCCATGCCTTCTGACACTCGAGTCGCTACACGAGATGTTTCACCATAGCATTTTTCCCTCAGAAACCACGCTCATGGAAGGCCCAGCTCAAATATTCCCTCACTTCAGGCAGCTGAAATTTCAAAGGAGATAGGCTTTGCACGCAAACTCATCCTCAGGTTGTTTTTCTTGCTGCTCGGAGGAGATGCTGCTGCTTCTATCTTAGAGGGGGCCACTAACAAACCAAAGGACGGTTTTCAAGCCAGTTTCTTGTGTCCACACTGATAAGGTGAAGCACAAGTAAAGGAGAAGCCACTGTATTTTGGGCAGCCTGTCCAACTGCAGGGTTTGAGTGCAGAGGCTTGCTTCTGTGGACCAGGTTCTGAATGCCAGAGAAGAAGACCATAACACCTGATTGACTTCACATGGGGACAGGCAGCCCCGACACAGCTCAGAGACTGGCCCAAGCTGGCCTTAAAGGGGCAGGGTAGACACTGCAGTGCAAACCGCAACAGCCAGGTTAAAAATTAAATAAATACACTGAGCTCTGTGCTGTCCTAGCTACAAAAACCCAGGGCTACAGCTAGCTCAGACACACCTCTGCGAAGTGCTGTCACAGCCAAGAGCCACTTTATTCACTGAGAACAAAGGTGAAAGCAGTCAGTCTGTTCTCAAAAGCTGCTCATGATTTTTAATGCTCTGCATTCATGAAGTCAGATATCAGAGTCCAAAGTATCACTTTCAGGAGATCCCAGAGTTGTGCCAAGGCAGGGACCCCCAAATTTGAGAGATGCAGAATTACTGCCCCTATAGGGTTTACGTTTACTTTCATATCTTGTCTCCTGGAACGTGGCTCTGGAGCATGTAGCAGGAGCAACACAGAAGATGCCAATTTATACAGAAGTGGCTCCCAAACAGACACCTTTGCACTGCAGCCATGCTGAGCACCACCACAGAGTGGTCCTGACTGCTTTCACCCCTCGTGAGCAGGGAGTATGTGAGGCTGCCTACATAATATGTGCGGTCCTATTTCTGGCACTAGGGAAACTTTCCCTCTGACTGTCCTATGTGACAAACTTGCATGCATGTTTGGCCAGGTCAGACAGACTGAGGACACCCATCAGCTTGTCACTTCTTCCCATCCGAAACGGGAGAAAATTGTAGTGATCCTTTAAAGTGTTCTGGGGACTAATGAGCCACGTTACGGCACAGCGCTCAGGTTGACTGCTGCCTCTTGCTAAGTCTTATTATGACTGTAAAATTAAACAGCTCTTTTTAAAAGTGTTAAAATGACTCCTACTTCAGAACATAGCTCTCAGGGGAAAGAAGAAAGTTTGCACTTTCAGCAGGCAAATGCATGAGATTGTCTCTTAATTACCAAAGGAGAGGCAGCTGGTTCAGTTCACACTATCTTATTTTCCTCTCTTTGATGTCTTGATCACATCTTTTGAACAACATGCTTGAAGCTTAACACTGCAGAGAACACTTATTTTCATAATGAAAGGGAAATATTTTGCTCCATGCATAATATTTAGTTATCCTGATAGGCTGCATTGATAGTGCTTTATATATTGTGTTTTCAAGCTAACGCTGACTTTAAAAGAGGCCTGCAGGGTAGTGCAAGACTTGTATCTAAATGATAAATATGTAATCAGTGTACGTGTCTAGCATCCCTTAAAGTGGTATCAAATGGTTTCAAATAAGAAAGATACAAGCACCCAAAACTTTCTTGTCCTAAAGGCATGAAAAGGAAGAAGACTTGTTTCCCATTTTAGCTTTAAAAGTTAAAATTTCTAGGCCACATGAAAATGATGTTAAACATTTGCATAGTATGACTGCATATCTGTTGTTGTACAACATGCAAAATCAAAAATTCTGTTTTCCACAGATACCAGAGACAGCCAAAAATCTGGAGAAAGCACACAGTTTTGAAAACTGCTGGTAACAGGATGGCGTTTCATGAGAGTCGCAGTGATCTGTAGAACGCATATTTGTATGCTCCTTTCCACTGGCCTACAGTAACAGAAAAAGCAGGACGGCCCAGCTATACACACACAGCACCAAATTCCTCGAGATGCAGCTGACCATCAGTGCTGGGAAGCCAACTCCGTATAGCTGTCTGCAGCTAAGAGCTGTTTTCTTGATAAACAGCCCCCATTCAAGATAGGCTGCGATTCAACTTACCATAACAGCATAAATCATTGCAGAGCCTAACCTGAAGTCAATCAGGATATCCCTATTGGGCTGTACACCAGAAAAAGGGGTAGTGAATCTCGGAGGAGAACTTGCTAAAAGGATGTTTAGAGACAGGAAAAATGTCTCCAAAGTGCTTTTGACCAGGGTTATTGCAAACACTCAACTGTTACTCTAATTCTCCATGTACAAGTTGAGCCTTGATGTAACAGGTTACATTCAATCTATCTAAACAAAACCTAGCTGCGGAGGAGTGACTTCAGGATGCAGACTTTATTCTAACCATAACACCCGTTTCCTCACTCTTTTCACTTTAAACCAGATGTTATTATATTTGTGTGTGTGACAGTTACACTTAACAATGCAGACTCTGGTCGGATTTGCTGAAACAGGCAACAAAACCATGGTTAAACTACTTCCTATATGCAAAGGCACTTTGAACATCGTGTGTGTCACGGAGACTGGCGAGTCAGAGGCACAACCACCGCCCGGCCGAGGTCAGACGTGCTTCAGGCTGCAGCTGAGCAGATGTGGGAGGCAGCTGGCCGCAGATCACCACTGCTCGTCACTGCCCCTTCCCTCCAGCGGTTGCTGCCACCTCACATCTGCCAGAAGGACCAGGTGTGCCGTCCCTTGAAGATCCAGATTAGAAAAATCCTACTAGGAAATGGGCTTTTGTTAATTCCTGCTGTTTTGGGAGAAAGGCAGGGGGGTGCTGGGGATGGGAGCTGCGGGAGGATGTGACCTCTGGCCAGGAGTAGCTGGAAGTGATGACATTTTACCCCAGGCACAGGATAGCATCCCTGACCACAGCCCCAGGCTACCAGCAACAAACAGAAAAGCTTTTCTTCCAAAAAAGGAAATAATCTGGGACTTTTTTGCTCCCTGAATTGGCTAACCACAGTCTCAGAGAGATGCCAAGACAAAGACAGTACACGGAAGAGGAGCAGGGCAGCTTGCGGTGGCAGCTGCCCCTGCGCTGGCTCTGCAGCACCGTCACACGACATGCCAGGAGTCTGACTGGCTCTGGGTGCCAGCCCCCAGTGCCTGCAAACTGCAAAGCGGGTCCTTCACAGCCCTCACTTTGGTGCAGCAGTGCGAGGGAGGGGCCCTCTCCGGGCACGCTGCTGCCCTACAGAGGCAGCGCAGACGTGGCATTGTGGCTCAGACCAAGATCCTCCCTCCTGTACGCTGTTCAACAGCCCACCTGAGCTCTGTTAGCAAGCTTTAGACAAGCCTAGAGATGGCTATGACTGTAGCCGTCTCTAGCTCTCCTAGCATAGTTTTGGAGCCATTTCTTCCCACATTCGATATCTTCTTCCTTTCCCTCCTATTTGCCTCACTGCTGAGCAGCTTCCACAATTTGCTCACTTTCCTCTTCCAGAAAACTTGCCATCCCACTCAGGATGCTGCAGACGCAGACCCAGAACAAGGGCAGCCCGAAAACCAGCCCAGGTTCCTTCCCTGGTGACACCAGACTCCCATACTCTACTCATCCCTTCTCCAGTGAGTAAAAAAGAGTGGGGAGAGGCTGGGACCAGCATTAACACAAGCAGGGTGGGAGGCAGCGGGAAGTACTGCCTGGTTGTAAGCAACACTCACCCTGTCCTTAGAGGAAGGGTGGGAAGGAAAGGCCACTACCATCCATAGTCCTCCTCCCAGGGAGCTGAAGACACGCACGCAGACGCCCCTGGGTACAGTTTCTTCCTCTATTTTAGCACTGCATGGAGCAAAGCTCTATCCAGACAGCCTCTAAAAATAAAAATAAACTGAATTTTGTCGCTGGGACAGCCTGGCTTAGCTCCTCCGCCTCACACACAAACAGCCAGCATGGGGCTTTTCTCTGCCCCAGTGCCGTCCCCTGACAGCTGAGTCGGGATGTGCCGAAGGAGCCGTCACAGCTGCAGGGCCAGCTGAGAGCCCGGGTGAAACCGAGCCGGTACGTTCTGCAAGATTTTGTGGAACAGTTGCTCCCGCGACTTTAGTTTCTTGTCCCCTGCACACATACACCTCTCCCCCAGCACTGGAAATATTTGCCAGGAGAGCCTGTGTCATTTTTATCAGCATCACTCTGTGCTACCTGGAGAATGCTAAATATGCAGTTGAATTCTGATTTAAAAAAAAAAATCATGTTTATTAGAAAATTTCTAGTGAGAAGTGAACAATATATTTCACTAGCAAAGAAGAGTTTTAGGGCATCCTTTGGAATATTACTGTATCTCCAAATAAAACAGAACGAAAAAAACACTGTTTGAAATTTGGCCAATTTTCAGCAACACTAATGATAACAGTATTCATATCCTGTTCGTTCCACTTTCTTCCAACATGAAGGAAAGCTCTTACAGTCTAAGAGGACAGCAACAAACACAAGATAATAAAACCACAGACCGTTGAAATACAAACACATTATATCAAATTAGGAGTTGTAATTTAAGAGAGGGAGGCATCCCAAGTTGTGACAACAAACTCTCCTGCTGGCTAATTCATAGCACTCCATGGCCAGAATCATTATTAGCATTTTTTTTTTTTTGTTTAAATGAATACCAGTTAAACTAGGGCAGAAATGAAAAGCTCTTCCCAAGGAAACCCAGTGAAGTAGTGGCAATTGCAAAAGAGACCTTTGATTCACCCTCAGTTCACCAGATGAATCATTTCATGTTGAGCAAACACTAAACCACACTGAAGAGATACAACCTAAAGCTCCCATTCCCTGAAGCCATTTCAGACTGCTCACTAAACCACGCAACAGATTGATCAGACACATTACTAAAGTGCTATGATTAACATTATTACATGTATTAGTTAATTCACGGTAATTGTGAATAAACCTTGACTTGCATTGCAAGACAGTTTGAGTCAGTTCAGCTGCAAAGAAAGTTTGTGCTACCATGTACTCAAGCACACAATGAGTTTTGTAGGCAGAGTTCGCACCCCACTACTCATGCACTGTTACTTATTTAGGTGCAGTAAGCTGCCCATGCGATTTAGACTGAGATCAAAGGGAGACCAATCCTACTCCTGCAATTTTGGCAATAGCATCTCTTTGCAAGATCAGTGCTGAGCATACGGAGTCAAAATTGCTGCTACAGCTCACTGCTCAAGCATGAGGAACCTCAATTCCTCTGCCCAGCAAAGCCCCACAGACACAAGCAGGAATCCAGATGCAGTGGAGTTAATTGACAAGAGTCAAGTGGTTTCTCCCTCAGCTGCATGCTCCCAGTGCAAGAGAACTAAGCAATTACTGAAAAACCACCTGGAAGAAAAGACTGCAGAGGGAACGGTTTTGCAATGAATGTTCTTAATTTTAACCCCCTTTGAATAACCTTTTTTTAAGTATTACAGTAACAACAAGCCTGCTAAGTATTTTATAGCCAGAGTTACACTGCTGACTGTTAGCCTTTATTTTTCTAAAAATAAATGACAGCTGTTGGCAATCCCCCCAGCTCCTCCTGCTAATCTCCATCTGCCAACAAGGTAATGTGGCCTCAGGAAATGGGCCCAGTATCTCTAGCATGTTATCATTAATGCTGTCCCGCCTTACAGCTTTACACTTTGTTTCCATGCCTTGCTGGGCACAACATCCCTGGGGTGGCTGGAGAGGGAGTCGAGCATCAGCTGTTTGACCTGCGTGCATGTAATTGCATCTGATACCACATGGCTCATTTTACACTGAAAGGTCCCACTGCATGGCAGCCCAGGAGATGTCTTTTCTTGTCTCCTGCCTGCTCACTTGGGAGCTCCAACTCCAGTCCCTCAGGCTAGCAGCTAAATGACCTGCTCCTTAATGGGTTCAACAATAAGCTAAGAGAGCACTAAAGGGTAATCCTTGTCCTCTCCCCAGAAAGTATTCCAGCAGTTAGAGCAGGGGATGGACAACCAGGGTCACCAGATACTGGCCAAGATTAGCAGAAGGAATTTTGCGGTGGGCAGCTCAAGGATTCCCAGGAGCAGTTCAGTTTCCAACACACAGGCACTCAGCACCTCCTGCGAAAACTGTTTCGGACAGGCCTCCCAAAAACCCACACAAACCCCAAATCCACTCTCTCAGGGCCACTGCTTCCTAAATTCACCACTGATCTGCTCAGTGACAACAAGCAAGTCATGCCAAGTCTCCCATCTTCCAGACAAAAAAAAAAACTTAAGACAGATCTGTAGGATTTTCCTTGCAGAGCTGCCCTGAGGTTTAACCAGCTGCGTCTGACGCTTTCGCACGTCTCGGAGAAGCAGTTAGCAGCATCACTGTGTCCTCGCTAGCAGCCAGCCCTGGTTCCCCACCACACATTTTTTCAGCCTCTCCACATAGGTGTCTTTTATACAGAAGCTTTACAAAGAAGCTGCCACTGAGCAATTATCACTGTCCTGGCACAAACCTCTCTCTCCCTCCATCCGGAAAGATAGTTTGCAATCTTCTGTTCTACCTTTTGCAAATTACATTAGACTTCGAAGGTTTTCCGTCATGATCACCCAGGCTGCTACCTATTGCTGACACTTGTACAGTAAACACGCTCCGGTGCTTCTAGTTTCATCGTCACTTGTGGAGAAGCACAAATGCAGTGAACATACCAAATATAATCTTAGCAAGCGGTCTCTGCTCATTTTTCATCAACAGAACAGTGAATTTAAGCCTACAAGAGGCAAAATTACTGCCAGTTGTTACTTTTACCAGTGCTTTTGAAACAGGCTACAAATCTCAGTGTAAAACCTACTGCCCTCAAACATAAGGCACTGTGTTCCCCTCTTGGTTCTCCCAAACAAATGAGCCTCAGCATCTAAGAGATACATTTGAAGAATACACAAGTCTCTCAGATTGCTTTGATGAAAGTAAGCTGCAGCCATCACAAAGCCTTCTTAGCTCACTGATAAGAAATTAGATGTGTGAAAACTGGCACTGAGTGCGACAGCGAAGACGCTGAAAAATGCTCATGTTGGGTCCTGGGAATGTTCCCCAGCAAAGGAGGATGAAGAAACCAGCCGGGACGATGGC
Organism: Chauna torquata; assembly: GCA_013399475.1. Lineage (NCBI taxonomy): Eukaryota > Metazoa > Chordata > Aves > Anseriformes > Anhimidae > Chauna > Chauna torquata. The sequence goes on along the minus strand of VXAL01004055.1, from coordinate 99,091 downwards.
TGGCCAGGGCCAAGAACAGCTTTGGGAGAGGAACTCGATGCAACTTTTCTGGAGTACAGTCAGCACCCAGCTTTGTAAAAGGGACAACCTCAAGCAATGCTGATTTTAATGGCAGCAGATCTGTAACTGCAAAATTTGGCCTCAAGGGGACTGACATCCCAGGGGTTGCTATGGCCTCTTCCTTACCCCAAAGACAAATGCCAAAAACATTAAAAAAGAGCAGATATGGAAGCCGAAAAGAGAGAGCATTCATCTGAAACATCCCAGCATCAGTTTCGGATCATCAGCATCACAAAACAACCTACAAAGCAGCTTGCTGATAATCGCCCCAGTTATCTCTGCCAATACACATGTGACGTGGCACGTCATTTCTGTGCCTGCCAACACTACAAGCTCCAAACGTGACCCTGGCTGTCTTCCCCAGGCACTGAGAAACTCTTGTTATGTTTGGCTCCCCCCTTGTCCTCCCTTCACAAAAGCAGCTCGCTTCCACAATGTCAATCTGGAATTATTTACTGCTGCTGAAGCTCAGACAGAAACCGCAGGCCACCTCGCCTCTTGCCCAAGCGGGATGCGCTCGCTGCGCATCCCCCTCAGGAGCAGAGCTTGCCCAAACGAGAGGACTTGCCCAAGTGCTATGGCAACTCTGCCAAGCCTCTCGTCAGGCAAGTTGCTGCCTGCTACGATAATGCCCTTCATCTCTCCTGCTCTTTTCCTGAGGCTCACTGAAAACTACTTTATCTGTGTTTTCAGACCATTAAATAGACACCATCTGCTTAAGATTACCCTCATTAAAGCTAACGTGGGAACATAATCAGCCATGTTTTCTCTTCTCTGCTTTTGCAAGTGGAGTGTCACTTGCAAGGCTTTGGAACTAGTTTCTCTGAGACTCCCTGAAGGGAAGAAAATGAAACCATGACAGAACCGCAAGGTACTCTCCAACAAGTACCCTCCATCATGCTGACACAACGCACAGCTCAGGGACGGGACAGTCCCGAGTGCCCATCTCCTCCATACCACTTCTAACTGCATCTGGAAAACCACCCCTTGAGGTCAACCTGTTTCCAGGTGGCTGCATCTGACCACCACCAACATGGGTGAGGCTGCACTCAGCAGTGCAAATCCACCCACCGCGTGCTTGAAGTTACCCAGACTGAACTGTTACCTGTACCTGGGCTAAACAGTTCACTTGTATTCAGTCTGCTGTGCCTGAGAAGCGTGGGGCAGGGAAACCTGTTTGCTACACGCCTTTGAGAGTGGCCTCTTCTTCTAGTGGTAAAGCAGCTCGGCAGAATGAAGGCTCAGAAAGGACACAGTCACTCTCTACAAAATAGAGAAGTGGGACAGTCGGTCAAACTGGGAAGAGACCTGTTTCTGCAAAAAGACAATACCGGAATCAGGATGATTGTGAATAAAAAGTGTCTACGCTGGAATTGAGGCTTCCAATCAAGCCAACCCAACCACCTTGAAGGGTCATATGTGGGAATGCAACATGCTCACACACCATTAAAGGCCTAGGGTCTGTCCTAGGTTTATGTTCTACAGTCCCATGACCCACTCATAGCACTTTCAGCCATAAAAGAAAACGTTTTCCATCAGCCTAAATTATCCACCAGTCTTGTGAGGGCTCTGAAAAGGCACTTCTGCCAGGAGATATAATACTGTGCACACGCTGCTCTCCCTGTCTAATCTGCCTACCTTGCAAAGAGGTGCCGATGCACAGAGTGTTTGGGGATCCTTTGATGAAAGGCAGCAGATAAGTTCAAAGCCTGAATATATATTAATAGTAATACCAGACATGATGCCTCTACAAAAATAAATTGCCACTTGACCCAGGGCTGGGAAGCAGAAACTGATCTGCCAAGGCCCAGATGTGTGACACTAGCCCATAAAAGCACGACAGAATCCTCAAGAAAGTGTACGGAGCACAGGAGGGAGCTGAAAGCAATGATGGGAGGCTCGCTTCCTTAATGTGTGCACTGTTCTTCCTAACTTCGGCTGGCCAGGACTCAACAGCTCGCGCTAATATTGGCAATATGCAGCGAGCCCCAGAAGACTGAGCTGGTGCCACACAGTTAAGGGGCATCTGAGAAAGCATCAAAAGACTCAGGCTGGGTGAAAGTGAAGTTGAATCTAAGCTCAGCACCCTATTTTCAATGAAGCTACATGGCAACTACCCAAGAGTAAAAGAGAGGACACAGGGTGCTTGTTTAGCCTTTAGCAATCAGTAGATTACTGACTTTCTCATCCAACCACACATCTCAACATATCTTGTGTTTAATAGTCATCAGCCCTGTCCCCAGAAATTTGTTGATTCTTTTTTGGAACCACATATATTTTCAGCCTTCATACCAACTTTCAGCAAGGTGTTCCACAGCCTAATTACATAGTGTAGGAAAAAATACATTTAATTTTATTCCACTTCATACCAAAGAATGCCACAATTCCTGCACCACTGCCAAGAGGCTGAACCTGTTTCTCTCCATCATCTATTTGTGCCTGTACCAGAAGAACTCAGGATCTGCATTTAAACAAGCGTCTCTCTCTCCTCATTCCCCTGCTTCTAGAGTTCTTCAGCTGATTCAGGATATCATTTAAGACAGACCTTACAATGAGAAGGATTGGACCATTGTGAACCCCAGAAAAACAAACTAGTGCTAGGGATGGAAGGCTTGCTTGTTTTAAGCAGATTAGCTCCCAACCACTGAAGGTAACTTTGTAAATCTTTACTTTCATATCCTTCTCAGAGACAGCTAGAAACAAGTCTAGATGCAAAGCAAGGAACAATAGTTACAAGAACGGTATAAATGGCTTTATTTCATCTGTGGTGAGTGTTGTTTCTGAAAACTAAGGAAGTTAATTTATAATGTTAGCAACTTGACAACGAGCCTTTTTAATAGGAACTCAGCTATTGTGTTTTGAAACAAATGGGAGCTAGAATGAGAAGAAGTATTGCCCCCAGCTATGGCTTGGCTATTATTTTATCAGTTAGGAGTAAGGTTGGGCTACAAATCCCTTCACCTTGTCTTGCACAAGGAAACTGGTGAATCCAAGAGTTTGTTTTGGCTAAAGTCACCAGAAAATGAAGCTTTAAAAACAGGCATCTTTGCTAAACAGATAGAGGAGCCCCATCTAAGACTAACAGGTCTGAAAGTGTTAGCCACAACTTCTATACCCTACACATTTCCCATAAAGCTTCTGTAGGCTTTTGATGGACACAGAGACCAGAACACAAGTAACAGTGGGAAGAAAGAGCCTGGGAACTGAGATAAAGACCCAGAGTGAATGGACACTCGCTGACGACAGCGCTGTAAAGTTGGCTTCGGTGCTTGGCTTCTGGTAAAACAATGACATAATGTTGTGTTTACTAGCAGGGAAATCTGAGGGTTGGAAATGGGTCTGTGAAAAAACCACTAACACGGTTTTCTGACAAGCCAGCAGATTAACATCTATTGTCACTGGGGCAAGGCCAAACTCAGCTGGTAAAGGTCCAGGAGTTTGATGTCACTGAGAGGCTCAAAAGGACGTCAGCTGAAGGGTGCTCCCATGTCACCTCAGCATTCACTGCTGCATTACCGCCTAAAGCAAGCTATTAGCCACCATCACTTTTTGTTTAACCCTTTCTATCACAACATGGAGCAAAAACAATGTGTTGGCCTTTCAGCCAACCCCCAATAGGGGGTTTGACCCAAATCTGCTACAGCTCATGTTAATCAGATGCAAAAGATTGGTAAAGGACCAGGCAGGAGAGGGTGCTGCCAGACAAAGCACACGTTCAATCATGTTTGGACATTCAGTCCTATGTTAGTATTAACTACAGTCTCTGCCCTTCTATGAATGAAAATAGCGGGCATCATTTCCTCATTTGAATCCTTAGGATGTTTTCAAGTCCCCTGTGATCCAAAGCTCGTGGCCAGTTGCATCCTTGACTTTGTCTGAGTCAAGGTCTTCATCATAACCCAGTCAACACCACCTACGCAGCAAGACAACAGCCAAGAAATTTCAGCTCCTCACCAAGATCCCAACTTAAACCCAAGGACACCCAGACTCCCACAAACACCAGCGCCTGGTGAAAAATGATCGCACTCTACTCATGAGATGAGTTAGAGCCCTGATGGCTTAGCATCGCCATATGACAACATGGTGGGCAGAGTCCCATAAAGCCCTCCGCACACAGACGAAGTTTTGTGTCACCCCTCCTCAGGTGCAAAGGCTGCCGGAAACACATCAATGTCATCTTCTGTCCTTCTACAGACCCTCAGTCACAGTGGAAGCCCTCAGTGCTTGCTCGTGAGATGCTTTTCAGTCCAGTCCTTCCATATTTAGAAGGTCACCTAGAACTCCAGAATCAAGACAACAGGAAACACCACCATTGCAAGATCGGACCTTCTGGGAAGAAGAAGGAAAAAGTGAGAGTAAAAGAGTTTTCTTAGGGTCTGCCCAGGACTCTGGCATCAGCTCCAACAGGACCTAAAGATCCACTGCAAACATCTGCTTTCTGTCCCATTTCTTTGGCCATGCCCTCTTTTCACATGAAGGCAGAGCAACACAAATGTTAAAAGAGAAGCAAAGCACATGCGGGCGCACACAAAGCCTCACACCAAAACCCAAATTCCTACCAAACAACTGCACACTCTCCCAACACAAGAAGAGAAGAATTACATAAAAACAGTAATCTCAGTGTTTATCCTGACCAACACCAGGGCACACAGATGCACAATGTTACCCACAGCTGAGCAGAACAGCAGAAAACTCAGCACCAGGGCTGCCCCAGCCAAGCAATCTGGCTGACACATTCAGCAGTGAGGCCAAGGGTCTGAGTGGCAATGCCTTGCTCCCATCCCTGGCCTGTACATCCAGGGTTATAGTTAAAATAAGTTNATATATATATAAACACATACAAGCACAGAGCTTCCCTTCTACTCCTGACTTTCCTCTTTCCTATCCCACAAACCACTCCCAGAGCTTGTTCTAATCCCACTTAGGAAAATGCTGAACTCCAGTCCTTCTTCCTGTGACATGCTTGGGAGATGGTAGAAGGGAGATGCGCTTAATCTGCTCTCTGTGGCTTTCTTCCAGGAAAATACTTCACATATCCTTGTTTGTTTGTTTTTAAATTTTAAGCGATTTTAATGTCGGTAAAAGTTGCTGGAGTGACAGCCCTGGGAAACTGCAGGCCTCCAACTTACATGCTAGCATGGGCTGTGCCAGCTGCCCTGCTTCTGCTAAAGACTGGGAGCTCAGCTGCCTCTTGTAGCATCTATCCCATAAATAGTTGTCCCCCGCTCAAGAGGAAGCAGGTGTCAGAGTGCCAAACTTTCAGGCAAAGGAAATGCACTGAGCTCAGCAACAGTGCAACAAAGCACTTCATATGTGCGTGAATGTGTGAATGAAAGAAGATATAAAATTGATTTTCAGAGTATTTTGCTTGATGTGACAGGGGTCTAAAGGTCCACCAAGAGGAACAACCCACTAAAAACACATACATAGGTTAAGTTATAAGCGATAATCAACAGCCTGAGCTAAGGGGTAGGAAAATCTCCTCAGGCTGAGTAAACAATTAGAAATTCTCATCTTCACACGTTATGCAAGATGGTAATTCAGATGCTCTCTGCTGCATCAAACCCTTGAGGGTGCAAGAGGTGCCTGGCAAGATTTCACCCCTGCTGATGAGCTTTACTGACAGGGAACACAGACACCGGAGATGGACCAGCCAGCAGCCTGCTGCCAAGCCCTGCTCCCCAGAAAGACCATCTTCTACACACCACCTCAAACACTTCCACAGACCCTGGGACTCCAAGATGAGAAGGAATGCCCTAGAGGAACAGGCTCACAGCTGACAAGCCTAGTATCCTAAACGTACATCTCTTCAGGGAGGAACGTGGCTTTTGTACCAGCCCACTCATTACCGTGCCTGCTGAGCACTATGAGGGAAGCAATGGTCTGAGTCCCGCTGCCGGATAACAACACGATCCTGCCGCTCTGCAACCACTGCTCTCGGGGCTGGAGCTGCTGGTAGAGGAACACGATCCAAATGCAGGGGTGTCAAAGCCTACACAGGCAGTCAGCCCATAGGTAACATGTGCATCTCTACACTTTACAAAAGGTGAGCAAATCCTGTCTGCTTTGCCCCAGAGCACGCTGAGATCCAGAGAGGTTAACAAACAGTCCAAGGACACACCACCAGTAAAGAAGACAGGACAGCTCTTCTACCACACTGCACAGTGTCTCATCTGTATCACACTGGACATTAGTTCAAGCCTTCCCGGATGATTTATAAACTTTATATATAAAGTTTACATTTATAGGCATGTTCTGGACATTGGAGAACCATGCTTCCAGTGTTTCGGGCGCAGCTATGGAGGAGTTCTGCAAAGGAGACACAATGGCAGTGTGGAGCTCCCGTTTAAACACAGCTATGGTTAGCAGAGGTTTCACATGTTTCTCCTCATGAATGTAGATACGGATGTTTTCCTTGCATACAACTTTGTATCAAGCCTATAAAAACATTCTACTGAGCGCTGAGAGCCCAGAAACCTAGTGCACCACTGCATTTAGTTAGCGTGGTTTATAGGAAAAATAAAGCACACCCCTTGGTCAGAGAAACAGTGATAGCAACATGTCAAAACATAATTATTGCTAGTTAGGTTTCAAACACAGTATGTCCAGGACCACACACATATTTATGGACACAGTCTATCAACATTTCATTCCATCCAACTAGTCAACCACCAGAAACTAAAGAAGTTGCCTTGTAACAATGAATATGACTATACAGCATTACAGCCTTATTGTGAAACCATGGTACACGCAGATCCTCTGCTAGTTGTCAGTGACTACTAAGGTCATTTAAGAACACACTGAAGCTTTACTAGAGCAGTATGTGAAATTGTGATGAGGACACAGATTTGAGGATGTATATTCTGCCCACACAAGTAGAATTCTCCCATTCGAGGAAGTTGGTTAGTTAGCTACACATTGAGCTCCTCTTTCAAAAACTGAAATACGGAGTAGCTTTGCAAAAATCAATTGCTCAATAAAAATCAAGAGGAGAATCTTTACAATTGTCACAAAGATCATCCTAAGCATGAGAGCACCAGTTAACACCATCACATTCAAGCGCTTACGGGTATTACAATGAATAGAATCTCTCTCTGCTCTGCTTTCACTCCAGGGCAATTTAATGTGTTAATATATTACCCTTCTTCATTACATTATCCTTCTTCACCTTTGCAATTGGAGGTGTCTGCTGCTTAATCAGGTAGAGTCAAAACCATCTTTCAGGTCTGTCTGCCCACTTCTTAGTGCGAAACCATCCTTGCTTTGTAATAAAGGCTCTTGCACATTCAAAAAAAATTCTAAAGTATACCATATTACCGATATTTAGCTAATGCAATGTGGAAAGACTGACTAGATTATTATTATTCAAGTAGAGGGCAGTGCAAAGAGAAAGTGAGTAGGCTGAAGTGGGAAGGTTCTAAATAGGTTGTGAGATTTTTCCACTTCAAAATCCTTTCAAGTGAAGAAATCCACCTGGTTTCCTTTCTCCTTCCCCCCAGAAAAGGTGATGATGTCTCTGCCTAGAAAAGAGTAACAAAGATTCTGGACAGCATGGTTTTGCTTTTATAGTAAAGAGAAAATGAGACGCACTGTGTTTAAAACAACAACAACAAATGCACAGTATTTACAAACTTCTCCATAAAATTTTCAATAAAGTCTCTCTCTGAAGGTGTGAGCCAAAGCCCAGGGAAGCTACCGGGAGTTTTTCTGTTGACATGACTGTATTTTGGTCTTGACTCTACCTGATTAAGCAGCAGACACCTCCAATTCCAAACAGTACACTACTGTGCGGCTCTCTACCTTTTTCATGCAATATTTACACAGCATGCTCCAAGCGAGAAGGCGTCACTTCTAGCTACAAGAAAGCATTCAGCTTCACAATGCCAAACAACATACGGTGCTGTCAGCCCCCTCTAACGATTCTGCTCTTCTCTGTGGTTACTGGGAACCAAGTCACTTTGTGTGAGCAGACTCCAATTAAGAGGACATAGCATGAAAAAGGAAAATCAAAAAAAAAAAAGAAAATCATCTCACATTAGAAGGTCCAGCTGTTTCCTCCCAGTTGACTAAATTAGAGAGCTTGTACGTCACCTCCTGCCTCAGGTAGGGTCACATTGAATCCCTTTTCCTGTTTAATCCATATAAAATGGGAAATGGTTTTTGAGGAAGACAATGGCAGAATATGAGGGTAGTATTTTTTCAGGCTGTGTATTTTCATCAGATAAAGTGCAAGACTGCTTTAACAGCCAAAGAAAAAAATAGAAAATGCTTCCACACACTTTATGGGTGGCTGTGGGCCCAACCACTTAACCTCTCTTTGCCACATCTTCCCTATGAGGGTACCAGTATACAGACTACCTGGCAGGGATGGGAGGAGGGCAGGGCATTAGAGATGCCCACGGACAGGGCTGGGTCAGTGCGTGGGATCAACAGACCAGCTGCTGTGGGATGTAGGAAGTCTGGGTTCTATTTCCTATTTCATCATTTGCTTCCTTAGGATGTCTGTTCACCTCTCTCTTCAGATCCCCACCCTCTGGGAAAAGGGCATGATTTTGGTCCCTCAACTCTTCTCCCTTTTAGCTTAAAGCAGTCAAACTGGGGTAATGCAGACCAGAACCCTGCCAGCTGTGTTGCACAAGTGGGCCCTGGCACCAATCCACCTACTCGCATACTCAGGGCTCTTAAGAAGCCACTGAGGCCACCCTGCAGCTTGCAGCAGCTGAAAGCATTTCTGCTGTCTCTTGGTTACCAGGGAAATGTTGTCCTAAGTCCCAGCTAAAGTCAATACGGGCATCTTAGTCACTCTTAAAATGGAACTTGGAGGCTTTTGGAGCTGTTACCCCCAGCTCATGGGCTTGCTAAAAGCTTTTCACTGACTTTCCCTTTTGGCCGCCCTCCCAGCATGCTGCAGGCTCAACCACAGGAGAGCTAATACAGACAGCTTGCTAGAACTTAAAGCCTCCTGCATTATTTCATCCTGTCCTAAGCACAACAAATCAGGACAACTACCTTGTGTCTCTATTGGCTTTTAACCTATTTCTAAGGCTGGGGGCAAATGTTTACTTTGCAAACTGTTGAATTTAGATATTAGTGCCTCTTGGCTGAATGCTACCACCCACAGCTCTGCTGGAAGAAAGGACTGTGAGCGCTCCTTAATCTGTTGGGCTACTCTATTGCCCTGTGAAGAAGCCTTGAGTTTTAGAGGTAATAACTGTCAGACAGTGCATGAGGAAAAGAAGGTAGATGCCTAAAGTATCTCAGCTACTTTGCAAACATGCCTTAAACTCAAAGGACCATGCATCTCTTGGGTGCTTCCTAAAATAAGGTAACATGGGAAGGACCTCTAAGGCAGAACTGCTTGCAGGTATGATGCTGGGAGAGTAAGAGGATGCTGAGAGAGGGTAAAAAGTCAATCTTTCAAGGCAGTGAATAGAAATTACTCTGGACGTTATGCTCGCCTCACAGAACAGTGGTGCCTGAAAAATAAAAAACCCAACAGGACACAACCTCTGATGTTAAAAAAGAATTTTGCTTCCACAAGCAACACTTCCATCAGCAAGCAGTTGCAACGATAAGGAAGAGGGAAGTCCTCTGAGAGCTAGTGGGTGCAGGCAGCTTTGGCCTAGCAAGGTTTGATCTCCCCCTACCTCTGCTCCTCTGGCCATTAGGGAACAGGTGCAAAGAGCTGAACCAGCCTGCAGAGAACTGTCTATCCACAGCTCCCAGATTTATTTTTTACACAAATATTTTTTTTCTCCCCCAACATGTCTTATCAGACACTAGAAACAATTTTGTAACCAAAATTTGACAATTTTGTAACCTGCAAGATCATTAAGATTTACACCTAAAACAGGCAGAGCAGTAGAAATCATCCTTGAAGACACATGTCTACCCCAGAAGGGTGATGGTCTAAATACAGAGAAAGCCACTGCAAGGGAGAGTGAATGTTTTACTCTGACTGGCTTTCTCCTGAGCTCTCCTCTGCTCTGCACATGGGGGGTCACAGCCATTTTTGATATAACCCTTGCCAGTGCACAGAAGTTCAGTTCTGAGGAACGATGAAGTCACAGAGAAGCCTACTAATTTTCTGCTTTCTCCCAGCACCCCAAGCAAAGATAACAGTAATAATAATTCAGACCAGTGAGTCAAGCTGGATCATGGGTCCTTGAAGGAAAACCACACAGTTTCCTGCTGGGGGGAAGGGGAGGGCAGAAAATGGATCGGAAGTCCTAAGTAGGTACTCCATCTGCTCACGTAACACCACCTTCTGCTCCACATCAGGTCCCTCACAATATTGCACCTGCAGGCCACCAGCCATGTAAGCTCCAGCACATCGTATCCTGTTCAATCTGGAAGAGATGTGGCTCACACACTCTAGCTCTGCTAATTAAGAGAGTCAAAAAAAAAAAAAAGAAAAAAAAGACAAGCTGAGCTCTTCTTACCCCTGAGCTACCGATACTCCCAGCACAAGTGTCAGGGCCTCACTGGATGACCCTAGCAGGGGAAAATCCAGCTCCTCCCACAGTGCCATGGATCAAAGATCCTTGCCACTAAACCCATGGCATACCCAGACCTTCTTCATCAGTGCTGGCTGCTGTATAACCAGCAGCCTGCAACAAGGAGAAATGAAGCCATGAAAGGCCTGATCACATCTGAGTCACTCCTGAGCCTAAGCAGCCAGCAGGAGCAGCTAAGACACAGGGAAGAGAGTCTGACCCTAGCAGTGTGTGTTTTTTCTTCAGACTGTGCTGACATTTTACAACAGGTCACCAACGACAAGTGCGTTCATATTCTCCTGGGAACAGCACTGAAACCAACACAGCAGGACTCAGTCCCTTACAATTCAGCAGTGCCCCAAGGAGGTTAGCAACTACAGACATGCAGCTGAGGGACTCCTGTGAGCGCCCATCATAAGACATTCAGAGATGGCCTTAGGAAACAACTACCCTAGTGAAGAATTAGGAGAGTATGCAGGCATCTCAGGTGACTAAAATCAGCAATGCACCTCACCCATTTGTCTGGAAAGAGACAGGGAAGCCAATTCTAAAGCAAGAGCATTCTACCTTCCCTCTGTGCTGTACAAAGCAGAAAAACACACAAAGCCCAACTACAACAGGAGTACAGCAGTGCTGGAAGAGAAACCTGTACTGATGTGAATATCCCTGCCCTTGGAATAACACAGGCACACTTAGAGACCTCAGAAATGACCTCAGGCACATAAATGTCTACTGAGATAATGCACATCAGTAACTACTCAGTCCTCTGAGGAAGAGTAAATGGTTGGGAAGGGCTGGGGGGGATCCTGTTAATTTGGCTTCTAATGAATGTTTGCCATTACCCAGGTGCTGTGAAGCTGTGAACAGGTGAAGGTGCTAACCCCTTCTCACCTTCCTGAGTGCAGGATCAAGCACACCTGGTACGCAAAGGCACCCTGCAGGGCTTCTAAAGGAGACAGACATTTGGGCAAGGGTAAGCTATCTGACTGGAGATAACCTGGAAGCAGAGAGAGAGGGGAGGTGAGCACATCTTGTTTAAGCTCTTCTATGGATGGTTAAAGGAGGCAAGCATCAATGGTGGGCCTTTTTTAGTAGAGAAGCTATTTCTGTTTTGGAATCATTAATTCAGACAATCACAGTTTCAGATTAAAAGCTAGAGAAGCAATCCCACAAACAGTCCAAAACTTCGGCAACTGAGAGAAGAGACTTTTGGACCATATAAAACTTAGCAGAGGTCTGAAAAGGGATTTGGATTTTGTTACTAGCTTTTTTGCTTCAGAATGATTAACTGACACCATCAACCATTAAAAGAAAAGTCTTAATTCACCCAGCTTCATGGCATTGCTCAGCCAATGCATGACCCCTGTTGCACCAAGGGTCTTTCCAACAAACCCAGTCTTGACCTTCCTGACATTGTTCTTGGTTTAAAAAAAAAAAAAAGAGGACAAAAGCAAAGAGATTCAGCATTTTTACAGTATTATCAAGTGCAAATTAATTTTAAAACACCGTCCACATGGAGAAAGAATAGGAAATGAATTCAGAAAATCAGAAGTTGTAGGAACAGTAGTAGCACATATTAGGGATATACCATACAAGAGGCACATGGTTATTCATCCAAGTCTTCTGTTTATCCTTTCACATGCTGCCATCCAGGGCCACCAGCCAAGTGGGTAGCATTGTGCTCCCGAGTTGCTGACAGGGATGCAGAGGCAGGCACTGCAGACTCCTTCCCTAGCAGTGATTTCCTAGCGGGGAGAGCTGGCTGGGTTCATATCAAATAGCACTGGATCCAAGATTTTAATCTCTTCCCATGTCCAGAGCCCTACAAATCTTCCAGTGAGGTATTAATCTCTTTAGAAGTTTCACGCACAGGGATCACAACAGAGGATATGAAAGCCGTCTTCTTGCTTTTACTTTCTTGAGTCAAGACCACAAAAGCTATCTAGTATCATGAAAGACATCTGCTCCAGGGAATGATTCTTGGCATCTAGACCAAGCAGTGCAGGGGATTATGTGCTACTCACATTTAGCCCTCTCTACATGCCTACAGTGCCTAAGACCTGCCTTCATCCCTCCAGGTTCCACCACGGTCCTGAAAGATCACAACTAAAAAGAAAGGGGGTCAGGTTAAAACGCCTGAAATACCCACATCACCATCCAACAGAGAAACACATCATTAATCTGATGCCAGGATGTGTTGCCTGGTCTTAAGGTTTTTATGGATGTTGGAGGCGGATGGGCTTTCAGATATTACAGAGCCAATATACAGCAGAGAGCACCAAGCTTTGCACTGTCCAAAGAATACACAGGCAATGCAGGGAACTAAATCCCAAGCCACATCTCTGTTCGTTTTGGAAGAAAATAGTTGTTTTGTGTTGAAAAAGAGCACAGAACCAAACTAGCAGCAACCAATGGATCAGGTCCAAGGAGTTAAATTCTTTGACAGTGTTGGTTCACACTGAGTGAATTACTCCAGCCAGAGCCAGATGAAAGGCTGCAGCACATATATCTGCAGCAAACTGTAATCTAGGAAACAAAGAAGCAGCCAAGACTTTTGGACCTATGGGTTAATTCACTCATCTAAAAGAAAGAGATTCACAAGGATGTGGATCATTTTTAATTGAATTATTCCAATGCCTGTTTGTGAACCAAGATTCATTGTGCTGAATACTGTTCAGCCAGACACAAGAGTCTGTTGGATGAAAGGCAGACACAACACTATTCACACAACAAAACATTTAATTTGTAATTTTTTGGTCAAGAACTGGACACACAAGGATGTGGAACTGTAGTGCAGAAAACAATATTAGAAACAGTGTATGTAGAGTGGGGTGAAGGGGAAGAAATAGATTTCCCACTAGAAGCACTATGGAGAGCTGCTTGTAACAGTTTAGGTTGCTGTCGTTAAAATACAGTGACAACAGTCATCAAAGAAGCACAGAAGCATTTCTGCAGGAAAACAAGGGAAATATTTTGTTTCATGCCTGACAATATAGGATTTGAATCCCAGTTCTCTGGTTATTTTCCAACAAATATGAAATTAACTTCAATTTCTCTTAGTGATTGGGAAGGTATTGTTCCCAGTTCCTTCATATAACTTGCTGCTTAGCAGACACTTCTCACAGAGGCTTCACAGCCCCTGATGCCAAATCACAGCCACCTTTCAGGTGAGATAACAGCCTGCAGCAGTGTCAGTCACAATTCACAGTGACAATTTGCAAAAGCAGAAGTCTTTCCCGCCCGGAAGCGGTGAATGAGTAATAGACTGAACACACCAGTCCAGCTGGCAAGCTGAGAGGACAAGAGACCTGGAGCTCCCACTCCTATGAACTGGGCACAAGATGTTTAATTGCACAGCAGATCAGAGCTTCAGCTTTACATCTGCAAATCAGCATCTCTCAGCCACATAGTGCCCTCTAGCCTTAAGCTGGGTTACGGTTTATGCCTTAGAGCAAAAAGCTCAGTGATATGAAATACTAATACAAAGCTTTACATCTGATCTTTGGCCTTACCTTTCAGGTAACCCATTCAACTGCTAACCAGCTCCAAAGAAATCTGGCAGACGTGCAGCGCTAGGAAACACAGTATACTCAAGAGTGGTTTCACACCAGATGCAACATCCTTTGGGCTTTTCCTTACCAAAGCAGGATGATTTACCTTCTGTATACACAAAATCCAACCTTCTGTGTATTTAAACACAGGTTTTATTTTGAGAAGAGAGTTAAAGGACTGTGTGTAACTAAAACCCAGAAACAGAGCCAGGGAATGAAGAAAAGATGTCTTTTCTAATTATGTGGATGGGCAAAAGCTACTCCTCTGTAAGTTGTGAACCTCTCCACATGACACCCTGCAGTAGTAGAACCTGGGAAGGTTGTTAAAAATCCTTGTCTGATGCTGCTCTGTTAGCAGCGAGGTGTGAAAGGAGGAAGGCAAAAGAGAGATGAAAGAGAACCCAAATGCTGAGGCTGCCTTGATAACCGCTCAAACCATCTCCACCCCTCAAAAAAAGGTCTTTATACAACTTTACGGGAGAAAATAAGCAAAGACTCATTCAGCACCTCCGGCTCACTGACCCTACAGCAGCAGAGGCTTGCTGCGCTCCCCACCAGGCACTCTGCAGTGCCGTGCCTGGGATGGAGACAAACCTGTCCCATCCTGTGCTGGATCGTGCTGAATGAGAAGGGAAGATCCACCTTCAGGAGGGAAGGAAACTTCAAAACGATAACGTTTAAAAAAAAAAAAAAAAAAGGCAATAGCAGACCAGAGGATGAAAAAGGGTGAGGAAAAAGAGTTGCATCTGCAGAGCCGTGCGGGACCCCGCAGCCAGCCCCGGGGAGGGCACCGCTGCCCCGGCGCCCCGCGGACGCCTCACCTGCGTCTGCCCGGGGCAAAGCGAGGGTTGCCGAGGGGCACGCAGGGAGCGGAGCAGCGGGAAGGCGCTCCCGAGGGAGAGCTCTCTGTTATTACCTCTCGCCCCTCCCGGGTCCCCGGAGCCCCGCCGGGCAGGCCCAGGGCACCGCGCTGCCTCCCGCTCCCCGCCCGTGCCGGCCGCACACGTGCGCCGCCCGCCCCGCAGCGAGCCCGCAC
>VXAL01004055.1:62119-83677 GCA_013399475.1 Chauna torquata | reverse complement strand
GGGAGCCACCGCCCCCGTGCGGCGGGGGGCGCGGCCTGCCCTGAGATGGCGGCCGCCCGCTGCTTCCCTCCGGGCGTCCCCTCACACCCCTCCCCGACCCGCTTGCCTCGGCCTGGGGCTGCTGAGACAGCCCGGCCCGGCCTGGAGGAGGCATCGAGGGCTCGAGAAGGGTGGCGTGTCTCGGGGCCCTCCATCACTGCAGAAAGTGCCCGAAATATGGCCCACCGAGGTCGCGCCAGAAACACACAAGACCGAGCAGAGGCCTCAGCACGCAAGACCCAAGGCTGACAGCCACTTGGGGAGGTCGGCGATGACCTGGCCCCCAGCCCTGCACAGGGCTGCAAAAGGATCAAAGTTGGAGGGAGGTTGTACAAACTGCCCCTCAAAACCTATTTCATCTCTTTGTATATACATAGAGAAACGAGCATTATCCTCCCCTGGTCACACTTCAATAAGAGCCTGCCCTAGAAATTTAAGGTTGTACTTATTCAGTAATGTGTCATTACTTTGCATGTGATTATTCTAGAGGCAGTTACCTCAGAAAAAGGAACTTACATGTGATCTCCCAGTCAGCAGCTACTTTATGAAGTTCATTAGCTTCTTAACCAAATTAACTGAAGTCACTAAGATCTGTTTCCTCTGCTGACTGAAGTGTCTTCAATAGCAGCCCAAGCAGATTTTCCAGTAAGCTCCCAGAGCGCTGCTGACAGCTGCAGACCTGCAAGTCTAGGAGCATAGAAAGATCTCAGCTCCTGGCAAAAGACAGTCCGGTATTTGCAGTAAGAGAATGGTCAATCTCAATGGGGTTTCGCTATATGCACTACAAGTACATTCTCTGAATCACAACTTTGGTACTACATTATTAGCCCTTCAGCAACAATCGTAAGATAAACACTGGAATCACAAAGCCGCAGATACCTGAGCCTGAAGGCTGACGTTTGAAACTGAGGAAGTCCATAGCTGGTTTCCACAAGCACCTTAACAAGCAAGGGGAAATGGGAGCAATGCCACCAGCATACAGCTACCTGCTGCAGAACACCTTCCTTCTAGCTTACGCAGAGGAAGATGCTCAGACCCAGCCTTCTCCTCCCCCCTCATCTGCTACACACAGCTCACCAAAACTAGTGAGCCAACAGAAGATGCTAAAATTGTGGTGTCCCAATCCCAGGATGTGTGCAGGCATATGCTAGACCAACTTTTGGTGATGGGATGGGTGACAGAGGGGAGATGTGCCCACCTCTGTTGTTGCCTTTTTCCTTCAGTGCACTCACTCCCTTTCCTTCTCTTCTTTGAGGGACACCCGACCTCTAATCCTCATGCATGACACAAGGCAGTATAGGAATTATTTACATTAGAAACCTTTACTGTTTAGACTGGCCAAGAAGTCCCTGGTGTGCAGAGCAAACAAAGAAAATTCTTCCCTGAAAATGTAAATATTCAAATAACCCATTGATAAAAATATGCCCAGCATGACAAGTCTTTTGGGTCTTGGCTGCCTCTTTCCTGTGAGCCATTATCAATATACATTACACATTCCATCCCCCTCTCCTATCACCCTATCCAAAATAGAATAAAGGGTTCCCCCCATCATTAATAACACTCAACATTTGTTTTAAATCAGCTTTCAAAACATTTCATTGTGAGGGAAAAAGAAAAAAAAATATATCATTCTCCAAACACTTTGCCCCATCCTTCCTGACATTCTTACTAGTTGGCATCTGTTTACGGGTATTCTTCTCATCTGCTTTTGCAAGGAAGGAGCTGCTATTTTCAGTCAAACCTTAATGGTGCTTTGGGGTTTGTGCTCCCTTGGTGACTACCCTGTACTTTCATGGCATCTGGTCCACTGTTCACCTTTTCTCTGTTCAAGGCAACTTAATTCTCCACTGCTCCAGACGATCTTCTCCAGCCGCGAAATCTGCCCAGCGCTTGTGCAAACCTGGCTCCCCTCCTCCTCTGTCTGCTGATTTTGCTCTCATTGTCACCTTCCGCTCTCCTTGTTTGTTTGCTGCATCCATCCATCTACATAGGAAAAATGTATGTTGCTAGGGGCATGGATTGTTCTTTTAAAATATGTACAACACCCAGTCTAGTGGGCGTCTGATCCCAGACTATTGCAAGACTGGTAGAAAACAACTGAAACCCCTTATTATGCTGCAGGCTTGGGAAAATCTGTTCCTCTCTTAGGCAGCAGCTGGGAAAATGGAGCTGACAGCGCCTGCCCGGCCCCTGTGCTGGAGAGCCAGGCTCAGGCTGCTGGGGCTCAAGGAGAGAAAAACAGTAAGCAGTGAAAAGCACAGCAGGCTCGTTGGATGACCAGCCCCACATGCTGAAGAGCCTGTACCTGACTGGGAGCATGAAAACACAGGCCAAGGCACTCCAAAATTGTAGGAAAATTACTAATTCTAGGTGTTTTAACCTTAAATCTCCTAGTATTTCTATTTCTTTCTTAAAGTCTCCATTACTGAAGTCCTGTCATTACATGGGAATATCACTACTATTATTAACAATCATTTTACTATGTGTATCAGTACTAACAGCTGAGTTAACAATTCACCTTTACAGACTCATGATTCCAGTAAAATCCACCTGAGGAGCTCCCTGGGAAATTCAGACTTCTGAAGACTGAGATGAAAGAGCTATTTGAAAAGCTTTTTTCTACTGATTTGCTAGGTGGGTGCTTGGGCAAAGGATTTTCCTTTTTTTTTTTTTGACCAAACAAGTAACCACAGTAGCCTCACAGATCTAATACAGCTACAGCCTAGCAACCTCGATTTTGCTCCAATTACAGAAAAAGCTGATGTGTGACAGAATGTGCGTGTGACAGTCTAAGAGCTGGAGCATGACTTGAGTTTTCATATTGCAAGAGGACTTTGTCATGCTGGCATATTTTTCATAAATAAGCATTTGAGTTGTAAATTGAAAACACTTGGATCATAAAATCAGTGAGAAAATAAAACAAGGGAAAGACTTTTCTCTGCTCCATTAAGGCCATTTTGAATGCCTCTTATTAATCCATGACATATCACTGTAGATAAGTAAATCCCTCTAAGTATCATCCAGCATAGTATAGCCTAACAACCCTTTCTGAGTGGCTCGAGTTGCTGTTTAAAGACAACCTTTCCTTCCTGCTTCTGATTTTCTATTTGCCAGGGCTGGGCAGCCAGGTCTGCCCTTGTGACAACCAGATGTTTTCCTGTCCCATTAACTATGAGAAGCTCTAACGGTGCTCAGCACCTCGGGGGGAAGTGAAGCGCCCTGTGAGTTCAGCCTCCTGGGGGAAGGGGAGGGTTTCAGTGCTGTGCATGACAGATTAGCTGCACAACTCATTACTGGCAACTAGAGTTGCATGCATAATCTGCTAGACATGGTACTAGAGATGTGCCCCTTAGGGTTTTTTTTTGGCTCTGATGTGCAACAGCACAACACAGAGGCTTTGTTACACTCCCACCTCAGCTTCTGTACTTGCAAAACCTCCGTTTCTTAAAAGGGCTGCTTTCCATGCAGTTCTTCCACTTCAGGTTTTCAACATACATGCCTTCTGATATGAGTGACAAGAATAGCAGGGCCTGTCTGGCATTTAAATCTCAAACTCTGAAACACAAAGCATGATGCAATCTCTTTTCTCCTATTTTTTAATAGTGTATTTCATCTCATCTTCTTGGGAGATTACTGCTTTTCAAAAGAAATTCACTCTTGAGATAAATAGGCCCAGCTAATGTGGTAGAAGGGACCCAAAGAAACCAGCTGCAGCCCTGGCAGAGCAGCCCCATAAGCTCAGTAGCATGCCCTCTCCCCTCTCAGCCACCTCACCAGGGTGTGCTGCTTTATCAGCGCATGTGCAACCTAGTGTAATGGAAGAACCAAAATAGTCATTCTCCCTGCTAGCAATGTACATGCTTTCCCAATGGCGTAACAGCTTTTACTTACGTTACAAGAGCTGCTTTACCCTCTTTACTTAAATTATAGATTATCCTTTTCTTGAGGCAGCTTTCTTAGAATTTAACCTATTCACGACTAACGTTATTCTTCAGTCCTCCCTTACCCGGAGTTGTGGATGAAAGACTTCAACAGCAGTAGGTGCATCACAAGCTCTGTTCAGGGTAGTAGCAGCAAATTGCAGACTTTTTCATCCACATACACCTTGTACTTTTCCATTGCTATGAAGGCTTTGTAGACATCTGATGACATGGTTAAAACAAACAAAATAAAGTAAGCCCAAACCATGCTTGTCTTATGCATTATATAAACGTCAGGCTTACATTTGTGGCAGCTGAAGTTTATCAAACTGATCACAGGTTTGGATTGGGATTCCCCAGGCTAATTCCCAGATGCTGTCCCTGACTTCAGTTGCCCTCCCTGTTCTCAAGAGGATATTTTGATACCAGTTTCTGCCCCATCCTCTGCAAAAAACTTGGTAATATGTTGTTGAAAATGCAGGCTTGTTACAAATGAATTAAATCTAGGAAGAAATAGCCTTTATTTGCATTTTCTTCCCATGTTACCTCTCAGTATACACATGGACACTGAGTCCTCTGTACTAACAGATTTAAAATTTCCACCAAGACCTTTTTAAACTTTAATTTCCTTGTTCACTATTTTTACTCATTCAACCCCTTCTGAAGCCAAACAGTAATTTTATTTGGCTGCACATCCTCTATAGAAAGTAGAGAAGTTTAACTGCCAGTAGCCAAACTAGAACATTTGACGGGTGGACTGTGATTTGTAAAAATATATAGATAAAACCTTATGAAAAATTAGCCATGGAACTGCAGTTAAATCACAGATGACAAAAGCACAAGCTCAACACTTCAAAGAGAAACTCCTACCACAGTGGAGTGCATTAATTTTTTTTTTTTCTTTTTAAAGTCACCTCAGTGTAAAAGCAAAGTGGTTTTCCCAGCACAGAGACTTCTTTAGGAGCACTTTTGGACCTCCTCAGCAGCAGCATCATGGGTAGATACAAATACTATTTTTTTTTTTCCCCAGTCATTCCCAGCTTAGACTTTTCAGGGCAATAATGCAGATGTCTGGAAAACCAAAAACCCTGTAGGATGTTTACTGCTTGGAAAAACAGAATGACATCATCCAAAACCAGAGAACTTCTTGTGGAAAGCAGAGCTACGGTTTCTCCAGCAGGGCCTGGTGTAGGTGTGCTTTTCACCTGTGGAGCGTGGAGCAGTGCCACTGCCTGACATGCTGTCCAGGTAGTTCCAGTCATTTATTTGGATCTGGGCATGCATTAGGCTGTGGCCATGCAGCACAAGAGACAAAACCCTAAAAACCATTTCACTAACAAGACTGTTTCTCAGCTGCTGGTGAAGTGGCTCTTTTACTCTGCAGGCAGGTCACTAAAGGGCAGCCAAACACAGATACCACCTATGAGACACGGGCAGGTTCTTCCTTCAGGACCATTTCCATCAGGTAGTAACAGCATCTGGGTGACAGCTATGCTGTCCTGAACATTTTGATCTTTAAAGGCATTTTGGTGGCCAACTCTTACTTTAGCATCTAACTTAGAGCATCAAAGGGATTGGTCTTTTAGAAAAGACAAAGCACGCTGCAGAACTGAGGAACTGTTAAAGGACAGTGCAAGGAAGGCAGAGGAAGAACATATAAGCATTACTGTGCTCTAGATAAATTTGTCCAGCTGTTTATGATAAATGTTCTCTTACTCCAATTTTTTCATGCCCTCATTTCCTCCCTTGCTTTCTATTTACAGAAAATAAAACAGTACAAGTCCTTGCTTTCATTACATGCAGCACCTGCTGCCTGTTCTGAAACAGATGTCTGAAGCATCATTAGGCAATTATTTCTTAGCCTTTTTCAATGGGACTAATTTCAAACATCTTTTTGCTAAATCCTCCTCCCTCTGCTTCCTCTCTATTTCTCATCCTTTCCTACATTCAGAGTTCCAACAAAAACTTCTTTCTGTATCAGTTTGCTCCTATTATGTTTGTCCTGGATCACTGTACCCACAGAAGAACAAAGAGAGAGACTATAACCGCTTTGAACCAGGAATTAAGTTCAAGAGACATCCTTGGGGAAAAAAAAAGAAGAAAAGACAAGGTGAGGGAAGCAAACAATGAGACAGTATTAGTCAGCAGTGGGGGCAGCAGTTTCAGAACACCAGCTGGCTTGTTACGGCTCGATTTTTTGCGGACATTACAGCAAAGAAGAGTTTTACACACACACAGGGACAATTCCTACACTCTCACTGTGAATGACTTAAGTTTTGGCAATAGGAGGGAAAAAAAAAAACAACTCCAAGCACCCTTCTTCACTTCCCTACCACCTTGCACACTTGCAAGAAAACATTTTGAAGTCAGTTAGGCCTGCAGGGCTTCGATGACTACTGTTGGGGAAGGCATTTGTGGGAACTGATTCCTCCTTCTTATTTCCAAATATCACTAATATTTGCATGAGGTCTCCACTACTGGGAGGAACTTCTCAGCTCAGTAACAGACTGGGTGCATGCTTCATTTAATCACACTGACTTATGCAGTGACATACACTTGCAATTTATCTTACCATGCTCCCAGGAGAGAGTTGGACTACTTTCCTCTCTGCTTTACTTCTAACTTGGGGAAATTAAAAAGATGAATTAAGAACTAGATGTCTCAGCCTAAATCTTCTATCAAAGCAGTAGTTTAGCTGCAGCTATTCCTCTGGTTTTCAAGCAAGACAAGCAGATGTTTAGTCCCATACATGCTTGCACATTCACAGCTTGCTCATTCCAGGCTAAGCTGGCAGAGAGCTCCAGTTCTAGCTAGTAGGAAAGGAGTGTTCATTCTTCCAATCAATAACAAAAAGCAAGCTAAAACAAGAGCTGTAGGACATGTTGTGCCAGGTTAATTGGCACCACACTGTTCAGTGGTTCAACATTTGCTGAAAATTGTTCCTTTAGGTTATTTCTTTCACTAGCAAATTCCGGGTTCTATTATGTTCAGGCAATCTTGTTAATCTGGGCTGGTTTCAACTTGTAAATTACTGACTAGATCAGTATAGTCACCATTGCACATTTAAAAGATATTAGTGGGAATGGACTGGTGGCATCCCTACCAAACAGTTAGTTACTCAACCCTCTACCCTAATACACATGCTGTACCTTTACCAGCTTTTAAGTTCAATTTGCAGTTTCCCATCATGTACATCTGCCTTGGGGTGACCTCTGCTAGCAAACTTCAGGAAAAGCAGTCCAGTCAGTACACAGGAGCACTGCAGAACAAATAGTTCTTGTGGCAGCAGAAGTTACAAAAATGGTTTCCTTGGGATTGTCTTGTGCGTGGTTTCTCTGGTGTTGTATGACTGAGTTCCTTCCTTCCTCTTAGTAGTGGCACTAATTTGGGCCTCCCTCCTCTCTCTGTGCATCCATCTTCTAGAAATATGCAAGACCATAATACCATAGGGTCCTTCACCCTTCTTAACTAGCCAACAGCTTACAAAGTCACTTGGGCTGGTGGGATAGAAAAGGTTGACAAATGCCCAAACGCACAGTTAAAATCACATCAGTCATACCAGAGCATCAAGACAGTTTCTCAGGCAAAAAAAGAAAAAAAAAATCAGGCTAAAATGGAAGACACTAACTAGTAGACGCACAAACTAAAAGTCCACATCAACTTTACAGATCATGTCTGTGATGAAATCTGCGGTAGGGCTTGAAAGTGTCCAGGAGAGGCAGATGGCTTCTGCCATCTGCAAGTACCACTGTGCTTGCTCTGGTTTGGGCAAGGTAGAAATGTTTTAATCTTTTAACTATTTTTATTTCACACTTGGATACATGCAAGAAACCCACACCTAGAAACTTTGAGGGTACTGCTGGGTCGGGGGTCCTGGGGGGTAGGGGGATCCTGTTTTCCTGAAATTGCAGCTCATTCCTGCTGCAGACTACATGGTGAAGGAAAGATGCCCTTCTGGTGCCTAGACAAGGAGCAAAGTACAGCCTACTGGAATCTGAATGGGCTATGAACAATGCCAGGTCGGTTAGGCAGAGGGATTATACTGATATTTTCAACTGCCAGAGGCTGACAAGGATATTTGAGTTAGGAAAGAAAAAGAGAACAAAGCGCGAAGGAAGGAGGTTTGACCATGATCCGTGGTGCAGAGACGAACCATGAGACTGTGAATGAAATGAAAGGCTTAAGAAATGACAATTAGAGGAGAGAGTGGAGAGCAGAAATAGGTGAAAGAAATTAGGGAGAAACCCTCTGTGCCTGACAGGGCATATTGCTGAATATGAAATGAATGAATGAATTGAATTCCCCTACAGGGAATACCATGAAACCCAAGATTCCTGACTCAGCATTTCCCTGTTGCCAACAAACATCCACAAAAATGTTTGTGTAATGCTGGGGCTCCTAGAGGATTGTAACCAATTATTATAACTACTCTTTTATCTCCTGCAGTGAACTTTTTTTTGCTCGCCAGTCTGCAGTTGGGACAGGAGGGATGGGGACTACGCTGAAAGAGCAATAAAGTACACAGCACCACACTGAAAAAGGAAGTTTCAAAATTCAGGTTGCCTGGGGTGTCTGAACTTGCTCCCTTTCTATTTAGAGGCAAGTATAAAAATACAATCTTTGCTAGGCACATCTTTTCCCCAGTAAGCCACAGGATCGGCTTACTCCCAAAGTAAACCAAACAGCATTTCTTTGACAGGCAGATTTTCAGTACTTTGTCTCATAATTCTCCACATGGCTCCACGCCTTACTGGCTACTCACTGATGAATTCTCATTCTGAATAATGCATTAGCAACTTCTTCCATGCATGGTGTTCATCACTGAAATAAGCAAGTATGGATGGATCCACAAAAGTAACAGCTTAGGGTAATGTAGCCAATCTTAATTAATCAGCTTATTTCCTTGAAAGAAAAGTTTCACTTCTCAGATAGTTTGTGTAAAATACATACCCTCATGAGTACAAACTCACAATCCAAAGATTTGAGAACAAGAACACTCAGAAATCATTTATCTGGGTTTCTATTTTCAGGAATTCGTTATTTGTATTAGAGGATCCCTGACGACCTAAAGAGGGAATAGGATTCCAGGATAAATATTCTATATGAATATAAACCAGGAGACTGTAACTGCCTCATAGCACATGGAGACCAAAAAGACAAGACAGGCAAAGCAATAAGCATTGAAAGAGAGGCAGAGAAAGATAAAGCTTGGATTAGAGCTAAGTCCCACTCCAGCATCTAGCCATTCACTCACTCCCACTCAGCAACAGAGTTCTTCTCTAACAGCTCCCCGCAACAGATCTCAAGAGCTTTTAATGACTAGTGTTAACAAAAAGTGGAGCTTATGCCTTACAACCCAGGGAACTGTATTATGCCCAATTTACAAAAGAAAAAACTGAGGCATGAAGCAACCTTATGTTTTCTCTCACCTAAACAGACGGCAGGAACTGAAGGTAGACATGTTGTTCTTTGTTTCCTCTCCAGAAAAACAATCAGCTTACATTTTGCTAAAATAGAATATTAAGATTCTTTGGTAATTTTTATTCTTAGGCATTGCATTTCTACGGAAACATACCTTTTTAAGGTAATGTAAAAATGCTGACTGCTTTCAAAACCTCCGTTTTACTTACCTGCCTTTTACTGCCATACCTGTTTCTATGGAAACTAGAACTGGCCATGAAGCAGTCCTAAAACATGAATTCTCACTTGTCAGTTTTACCTTAAAGTGCCACCTTCAAAGTCCTTTAATAAACCAGTAACGACTACATTGCCTAAAGAGTTTTCAAATTAAACAAAACAAGAAAGCGCACTTTCACTGAATGTTCCACACAATATTTTGTAGGTGTGGTCTAAATCTAAGAATTTTAACCGTGTGCATGATATGACTCTGTTGGTTAGGGATATGATCTGTAAACAGAGAGACAGTTTATTAGCAGTAAAAGCCCTAGTGTGTGTAGTTAGACTTACATAAAGGTGACTTATGCCAATATGGGTATGTCTAGACTGCTGTCACAGAAGCATACTGTAGAGATACTGAGTAAACGGGTAAATCAACCTACAGTGAGCTCTGTGCTCCCACAGCTAGCTGGGGTACTTCTGTGCAGGCATATGCATACAGTATTCCCTGTAGGTACAAGAGCGGGAATGCACTCAACCAGAGTAAGTGTTAGTCTGTGCTGGGTGGCTACCATGGAAAATATATAAAGCATGCAAACTTAAGGCACAACTACTCCATATCGTTGTTCAGAATTAGAATCTGTATAACTTAAATCTAGGCTCCTCCATTAATTTTTACCTTGACCTCTCATTCTTGTAAAAACTGTAGGC
Source organism: Chauna torquata (assembly GCA_013399475.1). Lineage (NCBI taxonomy): Eukaryota > Metazoa > Chordata > Aves > Anseriformes > Anhimidae > Chauna > Chauna torquata. The sequence goes on along the minus strand of VXAL01004055.1, from coordinate 73,391 downwards.
TCCCTTGCATTCATTCATATTATTTCCCTAACTCAAATGAGAAAAAGCCCTTTTTTCAGTTCTTGGGGAACAATCTCCAACAGAATACACCCTCCATCATAACAGTCCAGCACTGACAGCAAGGACAAACTTAAGAACTTCCAAGAGCAGGTTCTTTCCAGAGTGACTTATCTGTCTTTCCCACGAAGAGTTCCTCCCACCTCATTTCTAAGGCTTCAGTTATCCATTCTTTTAAATCACAACAGGGGCAGGGCAGACAGGGCAGACACTTTTTGTCTGCACCAACCACCGATGCTTACAAAATAAAAAGCCAGGCATTTTAGGCAGACTTTACACATAGAAATACATCTAAAACACAGGAAGTGCAGCATCAAAGTTGGAGGCAACAGAATACATTAGATGCTGCGTGTATGACTGTACAGGCTGCAAGGGACAATGATGTAATCCTGTTTTGGCATGAACTAATTTTAAAGAGACCCTAAAGAGCAATACAATCTCCAGACTATCTTTTCTTCCAAGACTCAGCTGTGCAGAGCTTCTCCCAAAACTTACCCAGCCCACCTGGTTGGCTGACACCCTCAGGAGAACCAGGGTCTCTCACTCTTCTAACCTAAGAGATGATCACCTTTCACACCAAGATAGCAGTATTCACTTAACCCTTTCCCAGCAAAATCAACTTCTGCTAATATAGCAGGACATTTCAAGGGCCAGGTCACTCTCTTAAAATGAGATGCCATGCTCTTCCATATGGTCCAAGACACTACATACTTTCTTTTAAACTATCCTCAAACTCATGCCACGTAGACAACTTGTTCATAATCAAGCAGTAACATATAGTTAACTCCTGAAGTGTCTGAACCTTAAAGCTAGGAACTGACATCCCAAACTACTTCTTCCATAGAAAGCCTTTGTTTTTTAAGCATCACTTCAAACTGTGCAGTATAAGAGAGCAGGAATCTGAAAAGCAAACCTCCCCTGTGACAATATGACCAATCGACCTTTTTGTAGGCATAAATTAAATTTGCAGTTCCCCTCAGTACCACTTCACTCAGAATCTACACTTCTCTCCCTGCTTTCCAGAGACATTCATAGAAAGTCCTCTACAATTCTTTCTTAATCCTCTTCTCTATTTCCTTCTGCATGGGTATATCCTTTCGGCACCTGTTCAGGCCCGTACTAAGATCTGACTGGAAGGTACCTAACTCTAAACACAGCAGTAATGGTAGGAATGGTGGCAGCCTGCAAGGAAGCCAACTATTAAGCTCTGCAGCAAGTAGGGAAATTACAGTGAAATAATGACTCACACATAGTTTTCCACTATGGACAAATGCACCATCTCTTTAAGGCTGAAGTTTTCCACAGGCCTCTCAATGCAAATGCCAAATATTTCGTCATGCCTTTCTCTTAGCCTATATCTCACTGCAGCCATGGCTTGGAATGAGGCATATAATATAACAACACACCAGAGACTTGGCACACATGGGGCTACTCACTGGCTTTCCTCATGCATATGGTTTATTTTTCCCTGCTATGTCAATCCTTATAGGGCTTTACCACTACATCTGCCTCCTGGGAGTCTGCTAGTCCAACTGTTACAAGGAAGGTGCAGAGCAGAGAGGAAGGATACATTCTTTCCTTTCTACTCTTTTCAAATTGAAGGTATCACCTCCACACCATTAATTAAAGAGATTACTTAGACAACCCCCTGCTGCAGCAAGCCCTCTAAGCATAGATACTGAACAGCTCCAGGCTTTGAAAACTGTGGCACATAACAGAGTTCTGATTATTCCAGGTCAGATTTCCTGCATGGTAACCTTCTTCAGGCCAATGTTATTTCATTAATGTCTTTTGTTCTACTGCAAGCATGGATATGGATAGTATTTTTCCTGAAGGTGACAAGGAAGGAGAAGACAAAAGGCAACAGGAAGCATGGAAATCACAGCGAGTCTTGCTGGTTTTCTTTTTTTTTTTTTTTTCTGCAAAGCATCCAATTTATGGTTTATAATTTGTGATGTAGAAAGCAATTTAAAAACAAACAGCAAAACAGTGGCTGATTTTTAGACTTCTGGTCCGAACAGAATCCACAACACGACAAATCAATAGCACGCAGTAGCCAGGGGAATCCAGACAAGCTTTACAAGCAGTAAAAGGGGAAGGGATGCAGGACCTCATTCCTGAATATAACTTTTCAGAGGAAGATGGGGACTGCTTTAGTAGTGGCATAGCTGTGCACATTCAGGAATACACATATACACACGTGGGTGCACCAACACTGCCAGGAAGGACAGGCAAACCTTTTGATTTTCTTGCATGTGCTTTCTGTAGCTATTATAAAGCATACATAGAAAAAACAGCTGTTACCGTATAGAAAGATCACAACATCAGTCTTTAAGCCAGAAAGATGAGTCCTGATGCGACCGCTGCTGAAAACAGTGCACTTTATCAGTGACTTCTCTTTAGGGCTCACTGGATGTAGACGCAAGAAGGCCATGTCACATCTTACTGCTTATCAGGGAAGGACATGCAGAGAAAAAGCCCAGCTTCTTTTCCAGCTCCCCAGCTGTATTAGGATGTCCAGAATCAGTTTGATACAACTTTCACTAATAGTAAGGCGGAAGTCAGCAAGAACATTAAAACAAATATTTGGACAACTTCTCGGGAGCTGGACAAAAATAGCACTTGGAGAAGCAGAATACTTTTTTTTTTCCCCATCCAGATCATACTTGGTTATAACAGTTTTTCAGTGTCAGAGTTCTATCCCGAACATTCCTTATTCCCTACTTTATCCTAACCGGACCAGAAGTAACGTATCTTATCTTCCCTCTTTAAAACACCATATAATATCCTTCCATAGTGCTGACAACATCACTGTTACTCTCCAGCAGTTCCAAGACACGGTGCATCACCGCTTTAGCCAGACTGGGGTTGTAGTTCTGCTGAACACAATTCAGGACATGAAGAAAATGGCAGCCTTTTTCAGCATCTGTAGGGAAAAGAAAAGAAAAAAAATGTAGCCAGACATAGAGGAAAGACGTCAGTCTAACTGCCTCTTTTTAACTATTATAATCCAAATTAGTCACAAGAAAACAATCAACTGTGAGAGGAAGAATGCCCTAGGTACTTAAGCATAGATGCTCATATTCAGAGGGAATAGATCCAGTCTGTGCATACAGTTCTCCAGTTATCAAATGTTCCCACTGACTTTGCTGTAATGTCTGTGACACTAGTCATGGGTGTGAATGATAATCAGTCTTGCAAAGTAACATACAGGGCTCATACGGTACAACCTGATGATGAGCATAATAACTTTAGGGCACCTCCACGGTCCACCTATGCAAACCATCCAGTTTCTGCAACTGCAGTTCATCGTGTACAGTAGAAACCAAATGAAAATCTTTTTGCCTTTTGCCTGTATCCAGTGTTAAAAACGTCTGGAACAGTAGGCAGGCCTGTGGCCAGATGTGACTACTTGCCCAATACTGGCATCTTGTGGAAAAACTGTCACAATGCAACTTTCATTCAGCTAGCGATGCAATCCCATTTCTGCACTTCAAACTTCTCAAACAATTACTGGAGTAGAAAGTCACAGAAATTCAGTATCAAGTTTTATGTCATTTTAAGAGGAACGAACCCTGAAAATGTACATGAGAACAGAAATATAAAAATAATCCCCTTTCCTAGAGAGCAAGTCAGAGACAGATTTCCTTAATGGCTGCAATATAGCATACAGCTACTGTGTGCCTGAAAGAGCCATTAACTGAAGCTCAGCTGTCCTTATCAACAATTCCCCCTACATCGGGGTTGCAGGATCCCAGTCTCCCCCAAGTTCTCAAAACAACAACAGAGATTTTTCTCCTCCATGGCTAACAATAGAAAACTAGCATAAATGAAGCACCTTAGCACAAGTGACTTTCCTCCACCTCAGCCCTCAAATCAGATGATATAAGGTAAGTTTGATAAGGATAGTGAGAAATCTGCATGAAGGTCTGGGGCCAAGGAGATACCTGTCCTTTGCTTTTATTTTAGCCAACTCCTATTCTAGAATTGGCTAAGCCCCAGAACTGCCTTAGAAACTGCTGAGAAAAGTCACTGGTAGATAGGGGGTGGCATTGTATACTGGTAAATACACAGTTCAGCCTAACTCCTATTAGCCTGTGATTCAGGAAAGGATATTTCTTTAGAAGTCAGTGGCCCAGTGTGATGAAAGACCTTTGTCGTTATTAGCCAAAAATACATTCACCACCCTAGGACGGATAAGCGCAGAGAACAGAACAATGTATCCACCTCCTCTTAGTGACTGTTGTTGAAAACAAAGTAGGTAGCTGCATTTTGCATTAGTCACAGGTTTGTCATAAGAAGGTCAGAGTGCCCATCCCTGATCTACAGTAAATTAGCTTAAGTCTTGATGAATTAGTGACTCAGATATTGCCCAACAGTACAATGCATCTTTTGTTCCAGATGCTGGTAGAAAATGGCATTTTGGGGTAATCACAGGTGTGTACTATAATTAAGTAGCCCAGATACACTCCTAGGCTACAACCCAATTTTGAGGGAATACACACCGCAGTGGTGTGATGCGGTCCTTCCTTCACTGACATAAAGGTGTTTAGCTTTTGTCCACCACCTGAGGTAATCCAGGCTGTGATTAACTGTCTTGCCTACCAGTATCAGAGGGGATAGAGTTATAGAGCAACCACCACTTGCCCATTGTGGACGTGTGGCACAGGGGTCCATTTGGACATATTAAATTTAACTTCAGGTGGTTTTGTTTATATCCTCTCTATTATTAGCCTCATCCAAAAATCAGAACAAATGCATCAAGAAAAGCAACAAGTCTGGATTAAGTCTACCATTTTGCAGTCCAGTCTGCAGTCAATCTGTACTGTCACTCTTTTCTGGTTGTCTTAAGCCTCTAGATAGACCCAGAGTGGACTTGCATAAAGGCACTTCAGATCAGGCCATTTGGAATTCCAATTAGAACAAAAAACTAGGACTGTCATGTTGGCATATTACAGATCAGGGTTTGTGGAGCTCAGACTAGTCATTTGTACAATAGTTCCAGGCAGCTGGGTTGTGCCTGAGAGTGTCACAAAAGATGATTGGGGTGAGGCACTGTCTTGAAAACTAGGAGAGAAGTAGTTGATTTGGATAGAAGAGTTTGGTTTATCATAAAACAGTCTTACTGTCATGGAAGAGTAATATTGCTCTTGAAGGAAAACAGGTAGGAATTTCTTGCAACAAACAAGCAAAAGCCCTTGAGGTATTACCGTGTTCATATTTTCTCACTATGATCCTGCTCGCTGACCAAGGCCAAGTGGATGGCTACACCTGCCAATTGACCAGCAGAGGGGGCCCGACAGTTACATTGAGCTCTGTGCCATTGCATCATTCAGTGACAATAAAATATCCAACATATCCTGTTGGTTTTGATTGAAGCTTTTCGTTTTCCTTCTTAAAATCTTCTAATACCAGTGACCAGAAATGGTCTCTGTGGCAGATCTACCAGTTTCAGTCTGCTGCTGACTGGGAGAAAGAACTTCTCAACCTCTGATAGAGCACTGAGAGTACTTCACCACTGTGACAATGCACATCAGGCTCGCTCACTGTCCTGTGTCAATTGTATATGGGTTCTGGCCTTTACAGTGGTCCAATCAGGAAAAAATGAGTTTCAAAGAGATCTAGCTGATGTATAAGATGGACAGAGGAATGATTTGCCTTTTACAGAGGAGGTGTTTGTCTTTGTTAATTGGATACAAGACAATAGAACAATATGATATGGTAATTTGTTGCAGCAAAGCAGCCTCAGGCAAGTAAGCCCATATTACCTGCTTGCCCAGTAACACCTACTCCCACCATCCCCCCAGAGATACAAAACTTTTCCTTCCACATATAAACCATATCTACAATCGCGCTACTGCTTAAGGTAGCCAGTTGTAAACTCAAAAATCATTCCGCTTCACTCACCCTTCTTTCTCTGCAGGATAACCATCACAGGTCAGGTCCTACAAGCACTACTGTTATTATGACAGTATAAGGATAAAAACAATTTAAGATTATATGCCTTATATTCTAGTCAAGTCATTTCTTCTTTACTACATTCTACCCTGCAAATAGCTGCACTCCAGCAGCAAGTGATCCCTGCTTACACGTTCTGCCCAAGGAATTGAAAGAAACTCTGCATCAATGTACCTCTGTAATTAGCAGACACTCAAGTCAAGCACTAGCTATCGCAATGGCATTAAGACACAACATACTTCAGGAATGGGGATAACTCAGAAGACAGACGAGGTATATTACATGAAAAGAACTGGATTTTGTTAGATTGAAATCCCTACCTGTAAAGAACAGCCACTCGAGCTCTGCACTTGCTTAAAACCTACAGAGAACATCCTACTGACGTAAGTGAATTTTATTATTGACTTAATGGAGGTAGGGATTTCACCCTTCTGTACAACCACTTTTGCGTCAACTCCCGTGTAGAAACTGAACTAGCAAGATTTGCTGCTTAACCCGAGTGCAAAGCAACTGCTGCTTGGTGCTGGCCTAACCTCATTACATTCGGTTCCTTCCAAAATCTTTGTATTCTCAAAAGATACAGATCTAAGACAATGGCTGCTCATTTCAGATCTGATATGTCTGCTTCCTTCTGGGCACACATGGTCCCTCTCTCCATGCTCACAGGAAGCTGCTCCTGCACTCCTGCTTTTAGCTACACTGATTAGCTGCACAAGCAGCTTCGCTTCGAGTTCAAGGGTAAGGACAGGAAGTGTACCTAATCCAGCAGCAGGAGGAGAGATTTTCATCAGCATATCAGCACCAGCTCATCAGAAGCCTGATCACATTGGTACTTACGCCTGGGTTTTCGACAGTCTTCTTTAATCACATCAAGGGTCACTTTAAGCAGCTCCTTATCATGGTCAGTCACCTGGAGGAAACGGAAGAAATTGGCTACTTATAGCAGTCTATTTCTCACTGGATGGCATGGATGTTAAAAAGAATGTATCAAAGCCATGATGTATTCTAAACTTACACTGTCATAACTACAGTTTGCATGATATGCTGCCTCCAAGATTAATAATGAATGTAAAATCTTCAGTTACCTTTTTGAGTAATGTTAGCAGCATTCAGGAGTTAGGAGGAGAACATGAGACACCAGAATTGAACCCAAAAGAGGGCAACTGACTCAGCAGAACACTGAGTTTCAACCTAACCCTGATAAAGAGACTTGTCCCAGTCTTCGGTGTGCTCTGTTGCATCAATGTACAGTTCAGCAACCCAGTAAACACAGACTGCACCTGGAATAGCAGCAGTGCTGAAGACTAGAGCTGAGTTACAAAAAGAACAGCTCAGTGGGTAATAGAGAGGTAAAAGCAACAGTGAAGAAAGCTGCAGATAAGTCTTGTGAATAAACAGACAGCACTTGGAGGTCCAGCCTCCCTTTCTGAAACATTTCTACTCTAAAACTATAAAACAGTCATACCACTGAATATGTTTGCAATCACAGCGCAATTCCTTACATGGTACAAGTCCTTGGAGCTACTAGGTTTCTGGAAAACCACTCCTTTTTCTTGTAGCATCCTTATTGCTTCCTTAAAAACACTGTGAATCCTTTTGGAGCTGGAGTCACTTTTTGAATTCACCTGGATGGGAAGAAAGGAATGAAGCAGATGGTGAGAAATTTCAGCCCTACTAAAGTTGAGGGCAAAAGCTCCAGAAGGCTTCAAGAGCAAGAGAACTTCATGCATTTTTTTTTTTTTTTTAAATACACATTTTACTTCATTTGGTAATTCACAAATCCTATCTGTTACATATGAACTAACCAACACTTCAGCCTTTAAAAAAAATATCAGGAGCTTGTGGTTTCTTCAGAATAGCACAATCTCCTAATTGCCTTCTTTGTATTTAGCAGCTATTTGATTATGTACAGAGAGCTCTCTTCTTTTGGAATAGGCCGGTGATGCTTACAGAGAGTCTGACTGTTTAGCTCATCAGCTTTGATGATATTCAGACGTTTCCTGGTAATAAGGGGTATATGGGAAGATAGGAAGATCAGTGCTTTGTAAGGTGATATTCAAGAAGAATCCCAGTGCTGAGGATTGGATCTCCATCTCCTGATATGAAACTGAGGCAGTGTCTGAAGAAAAGGAGGAAACTGGTAAGAACAGTATTTGTTTCTTGTCCCCTGGTTTCCAAATTTTTTACACGCATTCTAGTCATGCTTTTAAGAACTTTTCCACAGTCCTAATGAAATGTAAGGAGAAAGAGCATGCAAGAAATTAAGACACATGTATGAGATAAGGAAACAAATGATTAAGGTTAGAGCGCATGTGGGAAACAAGTCTCTTGTGAAAGGAGAACAATGTACCTGGAATTCCATAACTGAGGAGGTTATTAGAACAAAGGGTTCAGGACACTGCTAACAGAGTAGGAAGGAAGAAACGGGGGGGAAAAATAAGGTAAAAGCAGGGTTTGTTTGGAAGTAGAGCAGAGCCGAGACAGAGGAATAAAAAGCTATGGAAGTGGAAGGAAATAAAGAATCAGCTGTGGACAGATGAATGTATGGGCAGATAAGAGCAAGACCATGACACTCTTTTCCATCTCTATCTGTCCTACTGTGTCTTTCAACCTTCCATTTATCTACAAAGTCTGCTTCAATTCCCCAGCTGTTGTTTCCACATCTGTTGGGAACACACTGTGCTCCCTGTGGTTTCCTTTGAGAACAGAGCTAAACTGCTTCCCACAAACAAACATGTGATGAATTGAACCAGACCACACCAGAGCAACCAAAGCAAGACTTGCCAAGCCATTTCTTAAACTGTCACCATAAATGCTCCCATCCTATCCTGAACAAAAGTAACGGACTTCATGTATCATCCTACTTTATTCAACAGGGGAACATACAGAAATCTTGGGAGTGAAACAGGCGACCATCATGCACCAGAATGAATTCACATGGACATGTGGTAACAGACACCACATTAGCAATGGAAGAATATCCTTTCACAAAACATTACTTCCACCCATTTGTCAGTCTCCAGTGAAACTCAGACTAGCTCTAAGCCTGGAAACTAATGTGCCTAACCAGGAATAGTTCAGAGATCCAATAGGGATATTGGTATTAGCACACTCCACAATTTTCTCCATGCCCTTCCCCTCAGTGTTTCAACAGTCCATAATCACAGCGCTCTCTCTCTGTCCCACAACAGCTTTTTCCTCTCAAATTGTTAGTCAAAAATAATTACCTAATAGTGCAAGATAATTAACACAGAACAATAGCTATTATTCTCAGTCTTTATTTGGCTTCAAGTTTTCTCCTGTTATAGGCTGAAGGACTTCAGTGTCTGAATGTTTCCTTGTCCCTCTGTCCACCACAGCTGTATCAGTTTGTGCAACAACACTACTTTTAACTACAAACTTGACCTTACATCTGGACACCATTCTGGTCACGCCATTAATACCACTATCATGTTTCTCTTCATAGTGCCTCTTCTGTTGAACTGAAGAAACAAACATAAAATATAGAAGGAAAGGGTTTTGTTTGGTTGTTTTGTAAGTGAAGAGTGAATATTTTCTCATAAAAAAGCACAATCTCATAGCCTTTGCCTCTAACAAATGCAGGAATATATCCTCAAGAATCTAAGAAACTTTCAGCAAAGCAACGACCTCAAGACTCTGATCAATTTTTAATGTGAAAGTAAACATTTGGGGAGGAAAAAAAAGATAAAAATATCTCCAAAGAAGCAGGGTAATTATTCAGTTTGCCTTAACACTGAGATCCCGTCAGAAAAGGGAGATAATTAAAAACAGACTTGGTGTGAACTGACATACAGCTCTGCCTGGATGGATACTGAAACAGAATCACTAAGAATGTAAGTCAAGAGATTGACAGAGAGAAGGCAGAGAGGCAGGCCCGGGAGTGAGAAAATAAGTAAGAAGCTGCTACATATCAGCACCCTCTCATACACACTGCAGAGTCCAAGGGAAAGGGCTCTATGAGAGAAGGATTGCTTCCAAAGAAAAAATGAGGGCTCTTGCCCTCTTCAGGGGCTTTAATACTATCCTGAAACGACAGAAGTTATTATTTTTTTCTAGCATGTTATAGAACATGCTTCTGCCTCTCTATCCCTCTTGAGCAAATCTACAATTTGACAGTTTCTTTGTAAACACAACCTAAAGTTACTTGATCTTTTCTTTTGGTCCACCCAAAATCTCCGGTTTCTCATCCTGCAAATTCAAAAGTCAACAGCATGTCTCCCTAAAACCTTAGCACTTTCTTTTATGCCAGACCAGGCCCTCATCTCTTTTGGACTTGCACAATCGCCTGAGAGCGAACGTACAATGAAACTTGTGATTTTTTTCTACTTAGCAGAGATCTAGAGGAGACTGGACATGTGGATATACACAGACAGAATAAACCTGGGACTATGAAATCCTCATTTCACATTCCTGCTTTTATTTCAGGAGGATTTTGAAAAATGCTTACATTTCTACAGTTATAAAGATGCGTTTATAGCTGTTAACATAGTTCTCTCTGAGTCACAGCTTATTAACCATCACTTCACTTTTGTGAAGTTTTTCATCCAAGAAATTCAAAGCATTTGCAAGTATTAAGTAGTTTAAATGCTGATCCAAAGCACTAGTGAGATTTGAATCTGGATTTTGAATTTAGTCCTCGCAATGTTCACACGTCATTTTTCAAAGTGTTTCCCTTCAGCATGTCTTAAGTTTCAGGGAGCACAGTTTCAGGTTCCCTGAAGTGCTGACAGCTGGGGTTTCCCCCAATCCTCTCAAATCAGATCCTTTTTTTAAATAAATGAAGCTGTACATCCAAACACAGGAGCACCCTAAAATCATTCATCACTTTTGCAAAGTGCACTCCTGCCCCCAAAGAAGCAGCTATTGAATAATGATTTTACCATCACTACCCTCCTTCCCAAGCCCAGCCATGGACTTTGTAGCAAAGCCAACAGAACAATACATGTCTCCAAAATTAAGCTGGTATTTTAGCCAGCATATTGCAGCTGGTGGGCCTCACAGAGTTTAGTGGGTTGGTGCTGTGCAACCAATTATTCTCAGGACTTTAAAGCAAAATAAGCTACCTGTACANCTTGAGATAATATTCAAATCAAGAGTAGTACAAACAGTAGAGTTTGGAAAGCACAACCATGTCCAAGCTAGTGACATGCACTAACTGGAATGATAGTACTAAAGTAGCACACACTATAGCTTATGCATGGAAGAAGTATATAAAAATGGTTAATCAAGACTGGCT
>VXAL01004055.1:30128-60434 GCA_013399475.1 Chauna torquata | reverse complement strand
CACATCCTTGCATCAGGGTCAGGAGAAACAGCTATTAATTATTAAGGTAGTTCCTCATGACTGCTAGCAATGCTGATGCTGTAGGGGGGGCGGTTGTGCCTTTATGTTTGCTCTGCACCAGTTCCTTCTTTAAATGGCTTTGCAAGTCATTCATCTTAATCTTTCTATAAATGCTGAAACTTCAGAGATGGACATTTCCAGTATTAGTCACAATGACCACTACTTCCTTTTACGTAAAGTGTTTGGGAACTTTTAATACTGTTCCAGTTGGTTTAGAAAAATACCCAGTCCCGTGTTAGATATTCTAGTATCAAACTTTTCAGTTACAAATCATAGTAACTCTTGTCCTTATTTTAAAGCAAACAACAAAAATGCCCTTAATAAAAATAAACAGCTATCAAGAAGCAGTTATCAGAAGCAGTTCATTGAGTCAAACAAGAATAGAGCTACTTTTCATCATTATTTGGCCTCTACAAGTGACTTTGTTTGTTTTGTAACTACTAAACAAACATTATCTATTAACATAACATAGCACTTCTAACTTCACAATGCATGTCAGAATCAGGTACTAAAAATTACTGCCATGGATTTATTTCTCTACAGAAAAACAAAAAGTAAACAAGTGAGTCATAACGCTCCGGTTTAATAGTTTCAGTTGCTATTGGTAACATGGTAAAATCTGTAACTGTTACTTTTGCAGAAGTTTACCACTTCAGGCCAGTTGAGAATCTGGCTTGTAATTTATCCAAATAACAAAGTAATAGAAAGCCATTTTACAAAATGGTTTTTGTTCCATCAATTTGTAGTTGATCAAGACCATACTATCTCTCTGGAAAGCTTCTTAACAATTTGGTTACATGCAACTACATGTAAACTGATTTCATTTAAATGCCACCTTCCGATCCTTTCAATCATGACCTTTCACAACTAGGGATGTCCAACAACAGAAGTGTTTAACAGGGATCACTTTTCATTCACTCATTATAATCTCCTTTTGAAGGCCACATCTATATTAATATATTGAACTTCAAATGAGAAATAAGACAAAGAATTTGTCGTCACTTCTCCAGACCTAATTCAGAACCTCAAACATCTGTCCCAAACAGTTCAAGTGTCTTAAAGGGATCAGTGACATTATTCACAGATCTAGGTACGTTAGTGCATATTGCAGACTGTAAGGTTACTCAGTCCTAACATGAGATAACCCTTAACAGAATTTTCTTGTGGCTTTCTTCAGTTCAGTTTTAAACATCCCAAGTGACAAGGTTTCTCAAGTCCTGTAAATAACTCATGCATAAAGCTAAAGATCAGGAAAAGGCACTTACAGCTTTTGAATCCTCTGAAGGCTTATCTGATTGTTATGCTTTCAATAAGTACCTGGCATTATTTTCGCTTCTGAAAACTTGAAACAGTTACATTCACTCACCTGACAGCTGGGACTGGATAGGGGCCCACCAGCCAGGGTCACCAGAGCATCAATTGTTTCCAGCTCCTGTTGGTAAAAGGTCTGAATTTTGTTTTCTAGTAGGAAGTCTTTCACTTTCTCATGCAGCATATTGATTGAGAAATCCAGACCCTCTGGGCCACTACAAGGATANTTTTAGAACAATGGTCTAATGTTAGCCTGTTAGACTCACTTTTAAAGGTCAGAAGGCATTTTGTTGTCCTTAAAGAATCTGAATCTAAAGCCTTAATTAAAACAGACCATTTTTAAATATACTGAACATCCAGCTGTTCCTCTTCAATCATTTGCTGTAACAGTGTTGGGATTTTAAGATCCGCAGTCTCTAAAACCATACTACATGCATCAGACCTGCCCATAAGTATCCAGCTACCCTTAAACTGAATACAGTAATGTGTGTTTGACTTAGTTTAGTGAAGTTATACATTCACGATTTGAAGACAACAAGGGCAGCAGATTCGAGAGCATGTTGATAGAAGAGCTCCTTATCCTTACATGTAAAACAAAATCAGTCAAGGCCGGTCCTCCATCTAATTTGTTGATCTCACCTGTAAATCTTGCTCCAGACTCACTTTCTTTAAGAGATGCAAGAGGTCTATGCACAGTATTTTACTACCTTCCCAGTATTCACTTTGGTTTAGCTTTATACTTCTTTTCTCAGATTATGGACAGGTATCTCATCTATATGGATCATTAATTATTTAGGAGAAAAGAAGGCTGCCACTGTATGCTTGTGCGGAGTCTAAATCACAGTGGGGCCCTGTTCTATCTTTCTCCACAGTTATTACAACAACAAATAAGCAATAATAAAATCCCACGCTTTGCCTCAAGACCAGTCTGGATACCACATTTACCTCTGTGCCTCCCCTGGGCTTTGGAAAGGCTTATCGTAAACTTCTCTATAGAGACAGGGGAGCTCCAACATTCTTGAAATCTGAACATCACACACAGGATCATCCACTTTATCTGGAGTGGCAAAAAGAACACACATATGTGGCTTTTAAACAAGCATACCTGAGGCAGCACAACAGTTTCACATGCCAGTATTAAACTGGCAAACTTTGTTTTTTGTTGTTGTTGTTATGAAAATAAAACCACAGAGGTCACTCCCTCTTTTACAGTTTACAAGGAAGTAAATGACCTGTCGCGGTGTATTGCAGACTACGTTTTTGTCTGACAACTTATTTAACTGGAATTTATGATCTATATTTTACCTTTCAGCAGTCTTTACACATTAAATGAAGTTAGCACATAGTAAGGAGCTTTATTTGTGCCAATGTAAAAGCAATTTAGAGGCTATTTGAATTGTGTGGCTCTCCTTTAATGAAACAATGGTATTATTTCCAGAACTTGAATGGGTTATACATTGGTAAAGCTTCTGTTTGGAAAAGAGGGTTGAATTCCCTCTTAGATTTTAGCTAGAGCTGAGAAACCTAGGAACTTTTAATCTGAGTTACAAAAGATTTTTAAAAGACAGGCTTCCCCAGTTACACAACAGCACAGACATTGAGGAGAAAAGGTGTTATGCAACTGGAAGCTCCTAGGATATAAATAACTGACTGCTGCCCAAAGAGCTGTCAGATACAGGGTCAGCACCTACAGATCTGTGGCTGAGCGACTTCAAATGAGGAACTCTTCTCAGTCATTCTGTAGAGTCAGAAAGTTTAGGAAAACCTGGGCTTTACTGTAAAAATGTGACAAACTGCTGTCTGCCCATGGAATGGATTATATGGGCTACAACAAACAATAACTATTTCTTCAAAGCAGCTAACACTCTTGCTGAAGTGTGACACAGAAGGTCATGAATTCCCTTCCTGTGGTTTTTCGCTGTTCTACTTCAACACAAAGAAAGAAGAGCAAGTCACCATCACAGACACCCAATCATAGTATCTTGACAACATTCTTGTATGCATTCTAGTAATCTTTTACAGATTTTCCAGGAATGCCTCATTTACAGGCAGTCTAATCCCACACATTAAGTACTGTGTTCTCTAACCTTACACTGCTAAAATTAAAATAAAGGCATACAGATGAAAATCTCTTCAGAAAAATGAGATGCTAGACAATAAAGTAGAAATTATTCAGTGAATTACATACAGCTTGGGACTTTTTGTGAATTCAGACAACTAAGTTATATATGTCACAGATCCATAACACTCACAAAAACACGAAGCCTGAATTTCTCTTTGTTGCCTGTAGGTTCGGATGTAACCTCTGACCCTGACAACATCCCCAATCTCCAGCTTGCTTTTCTGGCTCACCATTTCCTGGAGTTTCTTCATCTGTTCAAGCACTTTAAGACTGCTGGGTGTGCTTGGACAACCTGTAAGAAGCAGTGGAAAGCAGATCAGGCACTGAATGCCTAAGCATCGCAGTAGTCATATCGCTAAAAAGGAGCAAGGTCCTAGGCATCTTGTGTCCTGGGTAGCAAAACTTTTGGATAACAAAGTTAGTTTATAGTATTGCATTTATTTAAATAGTTCATCCGAGGAAGGTGTAAAAGGGAAGAGATACTGATTTGTCACTGAAAATGTCACAGATAGGTTGAAAAATCGAAACATTAATTTGAAATTGGCAAAATTGATTTTGTCATACTAAGGGGTGGGGCGGGGAAGGTCAGCTGAACTTTTTATGTAAAAGAAGCATGAGTCATCTGAGGTGAGGCCAAAGTACTCATGTGATGCAATTTGATGTCTACGCTGAGATGAATGCAACTTGACAGAACTTCACATTTGCGTAACATACCTTTGCAGAAGAATAACTTCTTCATAATTTGAAACCCAGCTAATGATTCAAGAACCCCTGATCATGATTATAAAAGGCTAGAATAAAATTCCCTGTGCCTCTTCGGAGCTGTTTTCTTTAGCAGATACAAATTAATTTCCATTAATAAAATAGTGTTCATTCAGTATTGATGTACATCTAAAATAAGAACACTGAAACAAGCATTCTGGGTCCTCATTCTATGTCAACCAGTATTTCATGCAATTACTTTCATGCATTTAAGTTCTTCATTAAAAAATGGTTTGACTGTGGGTCCGCACTACTTTTTGGGAGAAGTTCTCTAAAAGTGAGAAATGTCTTCTAAATTCCAGTGCCACAGGAATCTTTCATGCCACTTGTCATATCATTGTTAAATGTAAGTTAGTATGAAATATTGGTGTGTATAAATGGGCTTGTTCACAGATATCAACAGTTTTTAACTTTTACATCAAGCTTTCCCCTCCCCATTCTATGCATATGTAATCCTAACACTGGAAAATGACACTAGTAACATTTATTTCAGTAGGGTTTGATCAGCTCCAGTCTAGTACAGGGGCTTTCAGGAATGTCCAAACTAGAAATTATCCCATACTTTTATCTATGAGAAGTGCTAGAAAAAAGGCAAAGAGAAAGCCAGACACTATTGAGTTGTTATTGAATGCAAGAATAGATTCACTTCAAATACACAATTTTTGCACATTTAGAACTGTCCAAATCATAAAAGACAAATGGCACGCTCCCACTGTATTTAAAGCCACCTTTGAGTTCATCACTGATAGCATATGCATGAACAGGAGGAGAATATGAATGCAAACAAAGAAAAGAAGAGGGATCCTGAAACTACTGTATCACAAGGGTGGTGAACGTAGAACAAGATGCTTTGGAAACCATAAGAAGAGCATTCCCTGAAAAATTTCACAGCATGGAATTGAAACATATTACTCGAATAAGGAAAAGGCATGACAGGTCATAATGTAGTGTTTTTGTTGGCATTACCATTGGCAACAGCACAAAAAGTAACATGAAGTTCCCAAAATGGCCCAGGCTGTAGGAAGTGATGGTTTAAAATAATAATAATAATTTAAAAAGCAAGTTTAATTTGCTCTTCTGCAAGTTTGATCATTTACTAAATTATTTAAATAAGACAAACAGAAAAAAAGTACAGACAAAAGAGGAATTATTTATTTGATAAATTACCTGGTAAAGATCTTTCTGCTACCATGGGATTTTTCCAGCAGACACAATTTATGACTCCAGTACTATCATCCACTGCAAAAAAAATTGCAAGAATTACAGGGAGCAAGAAAGCAGGTATCGATGTTCCAAGAAATGAAAATACATAGACATGCAGGCAGATGACTGCCAAGAATATCTCATTCCAACTAGTCTGAAAGGGAAAGTGGGTGCTCAGCTCCTACTTCTGCCTTTGAAATAATCTCCAAACTTGTGTTTGTGGAAGTAGTTCAGCATCAGATACCACGTCTACGTGTATGGTGAGCAACAGGCAAAATCTGCTCAAAAATAAATAAATAAAGTATTGACTTAAATTATGATGACTCACTACACATATTGGGTACTAGGGGTTTCTACTTTAATTGACAACATCAGAAAACAAATCAGTGCTGAAAGCTGAAGCTAGACAAATTAAAAATAGGAAACCAGGCACAAAGCACAGAAACTTTAGGAATGAGAAAACAGTACTTCAAGATGGGGGGGGTACAGTAATGTGAATAGACCAGGAGTGTCCTACCTCCAGCTGCATTGCTTTTCACACTAGTATTGGGCACAAAGTCTGCTGGTCTTTCCCGCACAAGAGGATGTTCCACAAGCAGAAAGGCAGCTCCTCTAGCCAGGAAGGACAGACGACATGCTTGTGGTTCTGCTCTAGGCCAGGGATTCCCAACTTAAAGTACCACTAGTGGCACACAAGCCACCTCCCTTTCCAAAAAAGCTTAACACCTTCTCCTGAGCACCGTAGCTATCTGGTTTTTCCTGTTTTGCTAGTACCTAGGCAAAATACGTTTTGTGATTTCTCCCCTAGGCATTGTATTGTTAAAGACAGCATAAAAGTGTGGGGGGGGGGCGGGAACGATCAGAAGAATCAACTTTTCTACAGATCAACAGTCTGTATATGGCCAGCTTGACCAATAACCACCTTCTAAATAAGAAGGCAGAAGGTATCTGTCAAGCCATGGCACGTGGCACATGGACATTTCCAGTCCATCGAACACACCAAGCACATTGCTCCTTGAGTGTAACCGTCTCCAAGACTGAGCTTCCACTCCTCACAAATTAGAATCCGCAGTTTCCTTCTGCTCCTCAAACCATATCCATGACTACCAAAGTATCAGCAATGTTTACCAGGAAGGTACTGATTGGTACCTGCAGTCGTTTCCTCTGGGAACCACAGCATCAAAGCAAAAAGGCCTTTATATTGTCTCATATGTTTTGAAACAATCTCCCTATTTGGGGGTCCGATTTCAAGTCATTGTCCTGTCTTCCTCTTTCCCAGTAGGTCAGCTAAACTGGTCTGGAATAGGCACATTCCTAATAGCAAACATACAGCATTTATAAGATGCAGGCTATCCCAAAGCCCACCACTAAAAGTATGGTTGTTTCATTGTTACACCCCTTTCAAGCTCCTGTGTCTGCAGCTATTTCAGCAGCTTTAATTCTGCATCAGTATCATGATCTAGCTAGTAAGATTTCCTCTCTTCGGTACAGAGAAAAAGCAACTATTTCAGTAGGAGAAAGAACCTCCATATGCCACACCAAGCCATTGATGCCAGCCAGCAATGGCAAAAGAGACAGAGCAGATGTCATTTATGTTCCTGTAGCATCTAGGTGTGCCAGCTAGAGACCAACTCCAACAGATAGGCTTCCTAAGAGCTTAGATACAAAGCAAACAAGACCGAAGGATTAGGAGGTCAGACTCCTCGTCATCAGTGTAACAGTTAAAAATGGAGTCCTAGCGAGACTGACCTATTCTTGACCACAAAGGGAATGTTGGTAGCAGAGCTAGGCTCTGAAACAAAGTTTTCCCAGTTCACAGATAAAAGCTTTGAGCAAAAAGACAAATAACTCCTGAACCACAGATGAATGAGAACTATTGCAATTGTATTCTAATTAGAAAGGAGAATGTTAATCTATTTTAAATGCACTCAGGGGGTCTACAAACTTTTGAAAACTTCCTGTGCTCCTTGCTTCCCTTCCTCACCTCCTTGGGCTTAAACTTTTTTTTTTTTTTTGACTCTAACATTAGCTATCTTACCCATCTTGACACTTACAGTAACTATTTGCGAAGCAGTCCTCTCAAAGTTATGTGGTAAAGTAGTAAGTGTGTTCGCTTTTATTTTTTTTTATAGCAAAAAGGTTTATGTTTCCTGTAGGGCTTATGTGAGCCTACTGAGATCCCAGTGAGATTTTTTTGTTTGTTTTTAAGGCAAGTGTTCAGCCTTTCAAAATGGTCCTGGAGTATAAGGAAAACCACATCTGATATTGTTTGGTTTTATTAAAAAGGAAAGGAAAAAAGGTCAGAAAGGTGCACTAGCTAAAAATATGAGCTTGTTTTAGGCTTTAATTAGATATCCTTTTCCTAACTGATCATAACAACAAACAAATCAAAATATCAAAATTGGGTTTTACACAGCACATAAAATTATTATTTTTAACCAGGAAAGAGAGTTAATTCTCTCTCTTAGAATTATTTTGCCGCCAATTCTGGCTGTATGGTTTTGCAGCACAGAGAGGACCTAAGACTCTCTTAAAATAGGAGGTATATATTCTGAAGTAGATAGGAAATAGGGGGGAGATGGTGGCAGTGACACAAAGGTATTTCAGTTCGCTATCACAGCAAAACTACAAAGGGGCAATTACTTTGTAAGTCACTTTTAAGCAGATGGAAAGTGAGCAAATACTGAACAGTGTGCAGCACTCCAACTGATGCAACACCTGCTCTGTGACTCACCAGCCAGAGTCTGTTGAACTGAGAGATGCAAGAAGTTACAAGCAGGAAACTGTCTAAGAAGTTACAATTTTATGTTGGTGGAGTCAGCCTGCCTGAGAGGGAAGGCAGGCTCGGGAGAGGCACCCTGGTAGGTAGCCTAAAAGCTCAAACCAGTAACTGCTGGAACAAAGAGCAGAGTTAGATGTGAAAGGACAGCAGGATGACAGGCTTACTGAGAGCTGTACTTAAAGGCTGACTGATCTAACACTAAGGCCTAAATTCCAGTAGTCTGCAGTTTCTTTTTTATTTCTATTCCTCCGTTTTCTTCCCCAATCAAACATTTCCAACAAGTTTATGTCCAAACTAATGCTGAGGCTAGCATGGGAAAGCATTGCCCATAGAACTGTTTTTTGTCTTGGTCATTCTGATTGTCTTCCTCTGTTCTCATGAAGTGATAACTGCATTTGCATATTACTGCAATAAAAGAATAAGAGCTGACATTCAGTTTGTTTCAACACTTCATTACATCATCGGTTACACCTTCATCTCTTAGACTCTTGTTTAGCCTGTGCTACTTCAAGCATCAGAGGAACTCATGCTTTAAAATATGTCAACTTGTTATTTAGCAAAATGGCAAGGTTATAACAAACATACAGAAATTAGACTGGAAAAAAAATCTAGAAAATATCCCCTCTAAGAAACTTGCACGGACATTTCTGTAGAGCAGAGTAAACTCTAAGTAGCTGCACCCAGCGTGGGGTATGCTACATGCACTAGCAGTCAGTGCTGCTCTGCAGCAGCATGATGCAACTGCAGGCGTTATTGAAGCTGAGACCTGGCTCTAAGCTGTCGACTGTATCTTTACAACACCCCTTATGGAATTGTTGCTGCCTCCATTTTATAAGTGGCAGAATTGGTCACAAAGAGGCACTCTGTAACTTACCTCCATTAGGTGGAAACCCGTGGTAGTGAAGACACTGGCCACAGCTCCTTCAAATGCTTGGATAGTATCCATGCATTTGGCTCCCCCTTCCTACCGTGAGATGACCTCCCCCACCTTTTAAAACTTGCCACATCACCACTACTCCAGTCTGCTTTTTATCCAGATGAAAAAGACAGCTGAATAAAATGACGATCAGATGTTTCCATGTTAATGAAACAACCTGAATACTGCGAAAAGCAATAGGGTGGAGTCAACTCCCAGCTGGTGTTGGCAAGGGCTGGTAGGTACTACGATGAGTCAGATTTGCTAAGGCACTTATGCATCTAAATATAAACAAGCTCCTGACTACTATTAAAACCTGGCTCCAAAATACGACAAAACATACAAAAAGTCAGAAGGGATTTCTAAAGTTCAAAAAAGGAAGAAGTGACTTCTCACTTACAGGAACCATTAAATCCATTTATACGTGACCAAAGAAGCTGCATATATATGAAAGGAAATGGAGTCCAAAGGCAAAGCAATAACCAAAAATAAAATTTTCCTAGATGACCCCAAATCAGTTACTCATCTTTAACCATTTATTTCCCTATTCTTAAAGTGAAGAGAAACAGTAACTTCCCTAAGTTTGCCAAGTAATCTGAGCTTGGGATATACATTATATAAGGATAAAAGCAGAGCTGTTTCAAGAACAAGCAATGATCAAATAAGGCAACCTTTAAGTTCTAACAATAACTAAGAACAGAGGGCTGATAAAGGCAAGAACAAACAAGGAAACTTTTCTTACCTCCATAACTGTAAAAGGCATCTCGCTCTTTAGTTTGAACCACTATCCCAACAACATCCACTTGTCTTACTGGACGCCCATTATAAAAGAATATACCTAGACACAGAACATTCTTGATAAGTACAACTACCTTTTTTTTTTCTTCAACATCCTACCCTACAGTCACATTTGTCAGTAAAAAACATTTCTTACATATTTAACATATCTTAAAGTTAACTAATGCCTGCTCATGTGAAAAATCCTCTCCGTCTGAGTATTGGGAACACTAGAAGGAAGTATCAGCTCTACACAGGACACCAAAAGCGTGCTTTTGTAGTCTCAGAACTTTATTAACCTCTTTTCTTGTACATTTGGATCTGCAAAACAGTGTTTGCTGCAGACTTTAGGGTGTTTTGTTTTGTTTTTTATTTTCATCAGTCTTCAGAATAAATAACTGAATACAATGGAAGCAGTTTGAGGTTCTCACAGTACAGCTGTTCCTGGTTAAGGCAGAGCCTCCAAAAGAAAAATTAGCACTATTCTATCTTTCATTTGTAAAAGAACAGGAGCCATGGCAGGGGGTAGGGTATGGGGTACGGGAGTGTAACAACCCTCTTAGATTGCAGAATACAGTACGCAGTCATCATGGGCAGTATCCTGAGCTTCAGTTTCTGAAATTACATGTTCTAAAAACATCCCTTCAAAGCTATTTTTGTGCATCTATAAAGATGACTTGGATAAGAATAACACACAAAATTACGTTCAGGAAACAGTGAGGAATCAGAGCCCAGTGGACTTTAACAGTACTGAGGTGGCCACGTGCTGTAATCTCTTTCAAGAGTGTGACAAATGTCTTTAACAAACACTGATGTAAGCATACACTGAAGCTTCACAGTCCACTAGGATAACAGAGCAATAAGCTCCGGATATATACTGGGCTAATTTTTAGCCTATGTGTTTTCTTCAGTTTTGGAATACTGTTATTTTACTGAAATATGATGCCATCTGGCTTGTTCAATAACTGTCTTCTAAAAACTAGATAACTCAAGGGACTCAAAGGGAACATTTGGCTCAATACATTGTGGCAAATCTTACAAAGGGAAAGAGAAACACTGCAGCAAGGGAGTCACAAAAACGTTCTGTATAAAAAAAATAACCAAAACTGAAATCCAAAAATAACTTGTCCTACATAGCTGGCAGCCTTAAATGGGCCTGGAATTAGCTTTCTTCACATAAGAGACAAAACAGAAAAAGTCAAAGGTGATCAGCCAAGCAGGTCATAAACAGGAGTTCTGCTGATAAAAGTCCACTGTAGTATTTTAATGATGCATTTATTGCTGTCATCTTAGAGCTGGCTATACTAACCACGCAGTCAGGCGTGGTATAGAGAATGTTTAGCAGGTTTGTCCACTCTTCCCTCATTCCATTTATCAGGACACAAACATTGCTGTAGAAACTCTCAATGAAGATGCTCCCAGTATATATAAACATTCATTAAACCTTACCGAATCTTTACAAAAGAAGGTCTGGGTCAGTTTCAGGGCAAATCTGTGGGGCAGAGACTCCAAGCTCTTCATGTGCAAACAAGCAACATGTTATTATATTCATTTCACAGTTAGTAATCTGAGTTTTGGCAAATGACAGCAACCAGATAAAACTGGTTCTCTCCATCCCCATAAGCTTACACAGAACTCCACCCTTACTCTGAGAAACTACCTGAATTCATTTGGAAGATGAAATTATATTTACACTGTCAATTAAAAGCTGTTAAACTTGATGACTTGAAGGTGTAAAGAGCAAGCTTCTCTCCTCCCAGCTTATCTGTTCAAATTATGTTCATGTCAGTGGCAACAAAAACATACTAAACATTTCAAGCCATGTGTAAGCACATTCAATCAAGCTCTAAGTAACCCAGTACATAACGCATATATTAACATGCTGTTACCACAGCAGGAAGCCACAGCAGCGGTTTAGGGGGCTGTGGATACAGAGCTCTCTAGGGCAAGTTCTGGTCATATCTTTACCAGCACTGAGGTGTTTGCCATTGCTTTAATTCTTATTACCTCCTTTTATGTTATTTGTAGCTTCCCTTGCATGTTGATAAGCTGTCACGATGCAGTGGTGCTTGACAACTCTGAGAAAAGCTCATTTTCATGATATGATTATGTGTTACAACTGAGTTTGACACACACTTTCATTTCAAGGCCTCTAAGACAACACATTTGCAGTTTTTAATCTGAGTGGTTTTCCAGCCTTCTTGTCACCATTTATAGCAGGACAGTAATTGGACAGGTTTACTGCTTTCCTCTGTGTTCTTTTAAGGGATTAGTCATTGTTGCATCAAATCCTAATGCTTAAAAATGGAAAGAAAAAACTTATTAGGTCATTCAGTTCATTTCCTCAGGGCCAATACAAGATTGTTCCGTACAGTAAATTCCTGACAATTTGTACATTCAGGATATAAATAATGCCAGTGAATGGGATCCCACCTTTTTCCTGGGGAGGTTGCTCCACAATTTAGCAGATATCATTCTAAAGATGTTTTTCCCGACATTCAGCCTGTGTTTCTTCCTATTCCTCCTAGTTACAACTCTGTTTTGCACTCATTTATTCTTAATTACCATTACTTAATGACTGATTTATAGCTAATCATAATTAGCTCCAGCTGGTCTTTAACAAACCCATTAAAGGCAGGGAACATTGGTGGCAAACACGTACCTTCTTCCTTCCCCCAAAGTGTTTTTTTTTGTTTGTTTTTTGTTTCCATTGTGCTATCATTTGTTGCCAATGAATGAGATATGCTGAAAGATGTCTCATTTGGTATGTACACAGCGCCCAGAGAGTGAACAAAATTCAGGATGTTTGTTCTATGAAATTCACTTTATTCTTTAAAGTTCGGTTTAGAAAATGTTACAGGATTGCAAGCAAGCTTAGTTGTGCAGAACGCCAGATGCACAGGAAGTGGAGAAAGCTTGCATACACCAGTTTTAAAGGCTGATATCTTGACATGACAGATACCACTTCCTTAGGACCATCTTAGAAAAAAAATATATAACAACAAAACTGAAATATCTCCTGAAGCAGAGAACAACTCACTTAAGTGTGAGAAAAGAAAGGGAAGGGAAGTGAGAAGGAAAACAAGTGATTTAGAGGTGTTGTACTTTCTAGGGCTAGTCCTGTTCTTTTGAAACATGATTATTGATGTTCAGAGGTTTAATTCTTCTGAGTATGTGTGCGTGTACAAGTTGTTCTGTATTTTGTTCAAGAACAACTAAAATGTCTGTAATTAAAGCAGGAGCAGTCTTTATCAGATGCATTTGCTATACCAATACTGTAATAAGACTGTAGACTTTAAAAAAGCCTCTAGGTACTGCTCACTTTAGTATAAATATCAACAATAGACTGTAGCCCCACACTTCCAGTGGTTTTAAGAAAAAAATCTCCCATCATGTTAAATAACAAAGATATATATATATACTGGGCTTTTGCAGTTTGTGAAGTCCCTATGAACATAAAAATGGTTTTGAAGAAGCAAAAAAAAAAAAAAGAAAGAAAGAAAAAAAGAAAAAAACACTAGTTATCCTTGCTGTTAAAGAAAAATAAATGAGAATAACAAAACCTAACAGATAGAATTTATTCAAAGAGCCAAACATGTGTATCTTTTCCTTGCGGAGAAAAACAAAACAAAAAAACACCAAACCAAACTGAAAACACACAAACTGCTCAGGGTTTCCTACTTTTCCTCATCAGCTCTAAGTTCCTTGGGATTCCTCCCTGATAATCTAATCCTGTACCTCATCACGCTCCAGCTCGGATTAATGAACCCTTCTACAGAAGAAATCGTACTGCAGTCTATTTAGAGCCTTTATAGTGAAAACAGAAACTCAAAGTCAGACCCACATTGCTTTAGACAACGTACACGTGTGGGTGGTATTGGCCGAAGACCAGCAGAAACAGGCTGCAAAGCATACAATTTCCAGCAATGGTTAGGAAATAAAAGGTGTGGTATAAGATTCAGCACTGATGCTAGAATTTACAGTAAAATTGTTCAAGTATATGAAGAATGTCATCTATCATACCTAGAAATTAAGCAGACAAAATCTATATTTGTTTTTTATAGTACGCTAATATATGTTGGTAAAATCAAAATACATACACCTATCAATGCCATCAGCTAATCAATATTATGTAATAAAAAGAAGAGGCATAAAATCTTCCTCAAGTGTTGTGGAGATAGGGCAAGGTATAACACACATGGCCAGAAAGGACCAGCATTTTTAGAGCTAACTTTGTCAGAGTATAACAAACAATAAAAACAAAACAAAAAAAAACATTACCTTAATGTAAGACAGGTTGTGTGTATGTTTGTATACATAGATATGCACACATACATATACACACGCAAGAAGAAAAGCCTTCGGAACTAACTTTTTATTTTTCCACCTATAGTTCTTTGAATAAGAACGTCTTAGAACTGTTACAGGTACTACTGCCACTTAGCTTTGGGGCACAGAAAAGTAACTGCACTACTGTTCATGAAGCATTCTGAAATCCCCAGATAAAAAGCACAATGTAAATCAATTATAATTCTGTGTGCACCTTAATCAGCATGTATAAGTACATACCTGGCACTTGTTTAGATTCTCTCATTTCTTTTATATCTTTAATATAGAGTCTTGCAAATGCAGAAAATACAGGATCCAACCCCCAGAGCAGAGAAGGTGTCTCTTCTTCATACTTTTTGGACTCAGACTGCATTCAAAACCTGTGAACACAGGAAAAATTGCAGTTATTGTCCGTACAGGTGAAGAGAAGCTGTTCTCCTATGTTCCAACTGAATGAAAAAATAGCTTGTGATTTTACAAACAGCAAAACAACAGAGCTGATGAAGAGTCACAGGAACTTATCTAATACAATGTTACCTCTGCATCACCATATGAAATACTCAAAAATATCAATACTGACAATTTTCTTCAGTATTGAGACTCAACAGCAACAACATTCTGCCCAGCTCATTCACGTGAAATAGAATTTCAGGGATTTCTTGTCTATGGACACAGAAAGAGAGAACCAAATACAATACTTGTTTAAGAGTTGGATTGTGGGATAATAATTAGTTACTTTCTGTACACTTGATTTCCATCCCCACCCCCCCATCATTCTCTTTCCCTTTCAGAAAACATTCTCCTCATTGTTCATCCTGTGCTTTACTGGGGGAAGAAAGGCTTATTTTATTATAAAACAAAAGCAACCAGCCCTTCTTTATTTTGGGCATGCAGTCTCCAATAACTTCACAATGGTTCCTTTTCCCTTTTACTTCTTCAGTTTTCCGTGTTTAATGCCTGCCATCTTCTGTCATTACCAGGGCTAATTCTCAGCTTATCGCAGTTGGTTTCAGAAAAAACAGCACTCAATTCAAGAAGGTTTGTATAGAACACCTTGCAGAGATTTTGTGGCTGGATATACTTTTTATCAGTTTCACTTTCGTGGGTAGCTAAATTGTTCCTGTAAAGCTTTCCAGGTTACCATCGAATGGACATCAGCCACTTACAGGTGTAGAGCAAAGGTGGTAAGCGGACAGATTTTGAATAGCGTGCATTACGGCTGAGAGTTGGAAGCTACAGTCTGCTGAGAGGGAAGAGCTCCCTGCTACAGGTTGCCAACGATATCTGTACTCTGCAGGAGACACTTATAGCTACTGATAGAAAGACAACATGCCATGAATATCATGACAGCATCTTGCTTCTTAGGGAAACAACAGAGCCTGGATTCTGCTTCATTTCTGTTTTCACACTTAAACTTTAATTTGGGGCAGAAAAACAGAGTGTAGCACAACATGCTAGAATGCTGCTGACATCTACTCTACACTATGAAAAGAACTGCAGATGACAATTAAACTTACTTCCAAAATAAATATTTACTTTTTTTTTTTAAAAAAAAAGTTAGTGATACTTTGACCTTTCCCAGATTGGTCTTTGTTTTGTGTGATGTTGAAAGTATTTGATTCAGTCAGTTCCAGCAGTCACTTCACCTTTAAGTTGCAAACTGAGTAGTTTTGTTTACCCTTGGATTTATGTCTCCCACCTACAGGCAGGTTTTCCCAACCTACCCCTTTTGCACATGCAATGCCTACTCAAAAACTTCTCACCATCCTTTTTTCACTAGAATCTCCAGAGAAAACCACTTTTTCTGCTGCTGAATTACAGATACTGCTTGGTAGAAATTTCTAAACTAAGATGTTAACTGCATGATCTTAATAATGCAAGGCTGCTATTCCATATGGCAGTTCTCCAGCTGCTTGCTATATAAGTCTATATCAAATTTAGACCATAAACTTTCCCAAGCAAACACATGGTTTGAACCTGTATTTTACTTAGCACATGCATTTTCATAACAAAATTAGTCTTCCCAGTCCCTCTCTTTTTGCTTGCAGTTTCATGCACATTGTTGCCTGCATTGTCCCTACATTATTGTAAAAAAAAAAAAAAATTAGCCCAACAAAAGGTCATGGTGCATACAAGGAGTTCACGTGTCAAACAATAAACATACATACTACAGTCAATTAGGGTATTAGGGTTAACACTTAATAAGTTGGAATAAAGAGAAGCACACCTATTCAGTGCCCCACTCCCAAACAGGAACTTTTAAGGCACCATTTTGTCCTTTATGGTGCTACAGTCCTCCAGCTATTCACTTTTAGTGGCGCTTCTCCCAGACAAGAAATGTGCACTTAATCACACAGCTTTGTGTGATTTTTGTCTATCGTTGCTTTTACACAAAGCGATATTCCTTTCTGCACCATGCCCTCCAACATATTCTACCTGATTACTGCAAACTCTGTCACAGCTCAGCATTAGCCTGTTCTCCTAGACAGCTAACAGACCTCGCTAACAAGTCAAAAAAAGAGGCAGGTAAAAAGCCTAACTTAGTGTTTTGCGTGAACAGCCCCTGACTGGAGCAAAACGCAGAAGTCACCCCCACACATGTGTACATCTGAGTGGAAAAATCAATGAAGCAGCACCACTGGAGATTAAAAATATCTGCATTTTAGTATTTCACTAAGCAGTTACCACATTTAAAATGCCCAGATGTTAACAGATCAAGTACTAGCCAGAAGGCTGAACAACATGTCTACCTTACAGGAAATGAAGCAACTCCCTATACCTTTTACTGCTTCTCTGTCCTGAAGAAAGAAGGATTTCTGCAGCAAAAGCTCTTTCTCTCCATCTCAGAAACTATTGGGAATTAGATCTCAAATTCTGTAGCTTCCCTCTATCTCACAAGCCTTGTTATAACTCTTCATATAGAAATTTACACCCTGCATGTACAGTACCACTCTGCTTGGTTGAAGCGTGCTACAGACACCCCAAGTTCTATCTTACAGATCTGGGCATTCCTTGATAAAAAGTAAATCACCGCCCCAGCGTGATGAAGGCATGACAATTTTTTTTTTTTTTGAAGTCCACAGAACAAATCCTCTGAAGTCACAAGTAAGACAATCCATACCTACAGGGCTGGGAAACCGCCCTCTAGCCACTAATGTGCTGCCAACACTGGCTGACAGGCACGTGAACAGCATTCCACAGGGCAGTTTTCTCTTGCCCCTTCAGGGTGCTGACAGCCTTCCCACTCACTGCCACCACCCTAAGCCAAGCCCGTTCTCTTTCTTCCTCCCAAGTGGTCCACTCAGAAGCCACATTTGAACAACTGCCTACTTAAAACCAAAGGCTTGCGGCCTGCTGGGAGGCAAAGACATTTCCTATCTCCTGTACTGCTTGCCTTCACACACTCGTTACAAGTCCATTCTCCTGCTAGAGTGGAAACTTCATGATAATTCTTTATTGAGCTTTGCCCTTAAATCCAGCTTGTGATGTTAATAATTGTCTTTTTGCTCCTGAAACAAAGACGTTAAGCGACCCTTTTCAATGTATCCATTTTTCAGGTAGTTTACAAACTTGATACATGCAGATTGATAGTATTAGAAAACACAGTTCTTACAAGGCTGATAAAAATGCTTCCAACCAATTTCTGTTTGGCTATACAACAGCATCATCCCATAACTTTTTCTTAAATTGTCACACGAAGCCTCTCCATCCCAGGCAGAGTATCCCAGGGGTTAATTAATTAGTGAGTCATCCTGACAACAGTGGGACTTTCCATTATGCTAGAAGTGTTTTCTGCTCCTTACTGGTACTGTTGGTGATATGCTATCAGCAAGGAAGATAACAGCTACCCTGTACAATGAAGGCCCAAGGGGCATTGTGGTGCGGCGCAGCGTTAGAAACAGTAAGAACGCAGATAGCTAACAATAAACAATTCTGAACAGATACGATATGTACAAATGTTTAAGGATTGAAGTGACTTTTGCTGAAACATCGTGACAAGGTTTAGCAGTACAAACAATACAGAGTCCTAGCAAAATGTCATCTCCTTCTGCATTTTGTATTAAATGCAATGTAAGGACTTTACAATCGCAGTAGGGGAAGGAATTCAATCCTGCTGGGGGATGGAAAGGCCAAAGAGGCATCGAGTCCAGAAGCTTAACAGATATGAAATATCTCTTTTTGCCTTTCTGTAAAATATCTCTGATAAGTACAAATAAACAAAAAAGGCCCAATTTGAGACTATTCTAGACACTCTCCTATTCAAACAAGGGTGTTTCCTTGACCTGCTATCAATGTTAGCTTTCCTTACTGTAGTGAGAATTGAAACAAGTCCATAATCCTTAGACTTCTCTTGTGAGCTCAGAAAGGTATTAACCTGAAAGGGGAAGAAGAGGAACCAAGAAAAGCTGGCAGCCACCTCCCAAAACCAAGTCCACTTTCTACCTTCCCTCCCAAGTGGCCCACCTGGGAGGATGGCCCAGGCTTGTTAGAACAGCTCCCAGTGAAACCACCCAAACGGTTTGTTCAACAGAATCAGCCCTGGCCAAGAAATATCTTGACTCCTAATCCTGTGTTCACCATGCACCTTTTTCAAAAATGGAAAAAGATTAAGAAATGGTCTTCTAATCCCAGTGAAATGGGAACCGCAAGGAAGAGAACCTGTGTTAATGTTTCTCATAGAGTCTTCTCTCCAGTTGTGATTAACAGCCAAAGCTCTTGGAGAAAGTTTCCTTAATTTGCGATGACTTGTTAGGAGCCATACGAAGCCATAGAAAAAGCATCTTGCCAGTGGTTGTCTGCAACTACTGGCAGGGCACTGCAAAGACTCTTTCTCAAGCTAGCTTTGAACCAGAAGCAGAGGATGTTGACCCATCATCTACACAGGCGGTTTAAACACCCTGCCAGGCATTTCCTCTTCTCCAAAGCCTACAACCACTATACTAGCACCAATCATTTACACATGAAGCAGCTCCTGAACTGCTGTAGTTGGCAACCCAGCGCATTAAAGCAACTTACAGTCACCCCCAGTTTACTTGAATGGACCAGGCTACAAACTGTGGCTGTTAAAGAATTGCTTCGTGGATCAGCCATCCCTGCCACAGAGAAAGCAACTTGTGGAAAATTGAGCAGAGTAAACAGCTGGGTTTTGTAACCACCTCAGTCATCTGAATTGAACTCGCCTGTGTTTGAGTCAACACCCTCCATGACAAAAGAGTATTATTCAATTCTTCGTGAACAGCAGAGGCAATTCCAGCATGATACATTTAAAAATGGTTTTAATTATCCAAGGCCACATACAACATTTTAAATTAAAAACAAATAAACAAACCCAACATTTTATTATACAAGTAGATCTAACTGAGCTGGAAAGTAAAGCATTTGGTTATGGATAGTACGGAATAAAGATTCTAAAACTGAAGTTCACCCATAGACTTTTTAAAAATACATAATTAAAAGAATATTTTCAACACCATTAACAAGAAGAAAAAACCACTGATACCAAAATACATCAAACAAAGTAGGCTAAGCGTTTTCAGTCCTTCCTAACAACCTACGTTCCGCTGCTTGTGTGAAGTCCTGTTACTACATGCTGCAACAAATGTTGGTAAGGGTACTACATCCTGTATGTCTTGTATGCAAGGAAAGTATAATTTCAACTTTTAAAAACTATTTTTGAAACAAACTTGAGAGCTGGAACTCTTGAACTTCCAGAAGTTTAGTAGTTCCTTAAGCTACTTGTGCAAGTGTTAACATCTGTGTAACCTCCTGAGACAACACACTTACTCAAAACAAATGGCAGAATTTTTGTTAAAGACACTGCTTGAAACTTTAAACATCCATTTTTTAATTACATGAGATAATATTACAGCATACTTCCCTGACAAGGAGAGATGGTGCAAGACAAAAGGCCCATCACCACGAACTTTAGCCAGCAGGGAGTCTATCAACAACGTAGAAAGGTATTGCCCACAGTGCCTAGATGGCAGAAAAACCGGCCTTATTTTATCATTAAACTGGCCCAGTTACTGCATTGAATAGTCTTCCATTGGAACTAATGCCTCCATCTCGTAAACTGTCGCGTAGGTTTCTCTGTTTTACCATTTCCTGTCCAGAAGGATTTTCAAATCCTTCTGGACAAGCACATGTTGCTGCAAAAGACCAGATAGATTGGTTTCTCCAACACCAACAGTCTTGAAAGGAAGAGGGACAAAGCCTACAGTTCTAAATCATCTTCTTTGGCATTGCAAATTGTTTTACATGCAAGTTAAACCTTCTGACAAGGTTTCAGCACCCAATTTTCCAAAAGCATGATTCTGGACAACTAACACGGAAGTATGCAATGAAAAACAGTAGAAGTAGCTCCTTCAGATCCTTGTCCCACGTGTTAGTTGCAAGACATTTTCCTGTGTATCAAGAAACCAGCAAACCACTCGACAGACAAGTATACTAGCTCTATAGGTTTGCTTGTCATGGACAGCTGTAATCTTAACACAAATAAAGTATGACCATCAGTTGTGATTGCTACTAAAGCTTCACTTGCTATTTGTATTTTAAAGCTATTGGATGATCGTGCAGAAGCACCTTCTTCAACTAATTCTCTAACCTGTCTGGAGCGAGGGCAAGAGGAAGTCTACGAAGGTGATTAATTCTCTCTAAAAGCTCTTTATCTCCCACAGCGTGGCTAGAATGAGCTGAGCTGCTGAAAAAACATTCTTTCACTCGGAGAGGTAGTTCTCAGTTGTTAGTGTAAAGTGAAAACAAGCAAATTAAAAATAAATTACTTTTTTTTATTATAAGTTTGCTGGTTGGAAAAACAGCAGTATGGAAGCTTTGATAGAAAAGGATTCCAAACAGTCTCTTGGCAAATGAACATTTTTTTGACAGATACATGTAATTTACTGACCCAACGTAAAAGGATATTTAGGTTAAGTAACAAAGCAAAGAGAAAAAAAACATAATTCACCCTATTTTAAGGCAACACAGCTTTCCTAATTTGGTACAGCAGCATAAAACAGATTTAGTGCTGCTCCTTGAATGAACATTTTTAAATTCCAGAAATTTGAGTAGAAATGGCAAACATTGGTTAATAGCTTTCTAAAGCTATTAGGCCTGTGTACTCCATGGCAAAGTTGACTTGAGTTCTAAAAGCAAGTTTTCCTGCCCACTTTTTTCCCCTTTAAATTAGTTTACGCATCTGGTGTAAATTAAAACGGCCTCTGGATTAAGATCTGAATTTTTATGAACACTAAGCACAACTGAGTATTCCTTTACAACCAGAAACTTCAAAATTATTAACCTGTTGTTTGGTTGAGGTGCACAGATGTATTAAAAAGTTTTCAAAATATTTGCAGTACATACCAAAGCATCAGATTATGACAGACTTGTTCAGAGTTCTGAATCCAATTAAATTTTTCTTTGCTGTATGAGTGAACCTTTTAACTATATCAGAATAAACCCATGCAAACCAAGGCTGTGCTTGAAACTTGGTCTCCAAATAACACTGCTGTTGGCATACACAAAATGATTCAAGTCAGAATAATTTTGAAGTCTCAGATACAACTAAGACCATCATGTAGTCTGTGAGCATAACTACCGGCTGAGACTACTCACTTAGAGCTCTTCTGGAAGACTGAGATCTAACCATTACTCTGCTTAGAAGGATAATAACATTAACTTGACACTGACTTTTATTTCTACACCAGCTACAGTTTTGTTTTTTTTTCTTTTGTATGCAATTCCACAAAATTATTATTTTTCTCCTCCAAATAAAAACTCATAACACTTCCTGTCTGAAGGAACTTCTTGTAGAACAGCGTTTAGATGTTGCTACAGACAATCCCATGCAAAGGCAGCAGGCGGGGAAAAAAAAAAAGCATTGAGACTGTAGAAATAATTACAGCATTTTCTCTCTTACTGGGGGGAGTTCAAACTATCAACTCATATAAGAACAAAGTTTTTGTTATGCTTTTCTAATGCTCCTTGTATGGGTTACTTGTCCTCTCAGCCATCATCTAGGGAAAGTATCAAAAGAGTGGTTTTCAGCAAAGATGCTGCAATTCCCAGCCTTCTGGCCTCTGAATTTCTTTTGCAACTGTGCTTCCTTCCTAAGGACTAGAACTTCCATATCTGAAACTAAGCACAGGACTTCTTAGTCACAACCAGCCTGCTCTGACCTACAAAAAGTTTTACTAGGTAAAGAAAATTGATTTTTCTCTTAGTCTTTGGATGCTCAAACTATAAAGAAATTATAGTCAGAAATGCCATAGGTGTGTGTGGATATTTCCTGATTCCTTAAGACGAATTGTTCTGCACAATCTCTTACACTGCGTACTATGAACTCTGAATGATTTGAAGAGTTTATTCTCAACTATGAAAATCTGGCTCATCCTTTATCTTCAGCTGCTAAACTCTATTAGGAGCTGTTAAAAATCCAGAGACTTTGTCCTCTATCGAATTTTGGGTTAGTAATTGCTGTAATTCTCAGAGGATGTTCCGAAATAACGAATACCTTACAGATGCTCCCTCTGAGCTCCTCCCATATGTCATTGCTTAGAGCTGATACAGGACATCAGTCCTGCACAGAACAAACCAAAAACTGCACAGAAACTCCTTGCAAGCAATATGGGTATCTTAATAGCTTTCCTCCCTGTAGATCAAAGGCAGCTAAACTACTTTGGTAATAACGATTTTTGCCCACAATTAATAAAAACTTTTTCTGAATCCAGTAGGAAGGACCAAATGGCCAGAACACTAACAAGACTCTTGAAAGAAAATACCCCACTGACTACTGTGGCTGCAACTCCTTATATTCCCTACATGAATCACTGTCACAGTTACCATATGATAAAGTCATTACTATTCCTGACTTCTTGGTATGTGGAAAAAAAACAAAAACAAAAACATCCTTTTATAAACAGATTAAAGTGTTTCCTTAATTGCATTTCAATAGATGCCACTCCCTACCTCATGTTTCTGAGAGCCAGTGGCTCCCGCATACTGCATCCAGAACACCATATTATAGCTCAGCTCAGCCAGACACCACAGGAATTATTTTTTCTGCTGGCAATTTTATGGGTCTCTGCTACAGAAAATTCAGTTCAAATTAGCATAATGGACTTTTAATTCATAAATATCGCATAGTGTACTATAAAACATAATTCTGTGGCTGTGAGATTAAAGGTCCACTCTGTTAAAAAAAAAAAAAAAAAAGATTCTGGGGGCACTTGAGATACAAAGTGAATCACATCACAATACTCTGTTTTCTCATAAGCATGTCCCAGTGTCCAAAATTTGTGTATGCTATTGTTGAACACACAATAGCTGCTGTTTGCCTTAACAAAAAAAAAAATACAGCAGCTGTGTGTGCAGCTGTAATATCAAGAAGAGATCCTACAGAAAACCAAATCATATTTTACAACTTACAGTAATTTTTTTGCCTCAAAAATCAGATTTACACAATAGCTTATAAAAATCAGAACACTAGCAGAAACTATTTCAAACACAGATGAAATGTAACAGTGACAATTTTTCAGTGAAAAACTACACTTTTCTCAGTAGAATCGGTTTACATTTTAAAGTCTAGCTTTGCATTAATGAACAGTTGCTATCTCACATTTAAATGTTATTTCCCCTTTTTGATAATAGTCACTTTTCTAATATTATCCCACTGCAATGTCTCTCTTTGGAATATTACTAAAGAATCAGCGGCTTTCAGTCCTTTTTGTCAGAATGTCCTTTTGTTTGCAAAATGTTCCCTAATTTTCAGTAAGGTGTATTTTTAATAATATGTGTAGAGGGCATAATAATCATCCTGCTTATGCTTACCACATACCCAAGATTGGCTTTGTTAGCCACAATACCAATTAAAAAAAATTAATAACTCATTTACATATTACAGAAAAAGTTACTCAGTCCCAGGATTCCAGAGCTGATCAGGATCATAAGAGAACACAATGTTCATTCTGGAAAAAAGTACCATGGGAAACAGAGTATGAAATTCAGGATTTTCAGAAAGAAAAGCAGCAATACACGTGGGTTTTTTTGTTCAGTTTTGTGCCAGTATTGACTGAGATGCAAAGCTATCTTTATCCCTTACTAAATTTCTAATCCTAGCTGCTATGTGAATTAATGCAAATTTGAAAGCCACAAACAAAAAGAACAAATCAGCTCGTGACTCCTATGCAAGAGGAAAAGGTCTAATTACCATCTGGAGGAAAGACAAACATGGTGAAGCATTTGTAATACATGCTTTCATGTGACTTAACTAAAGCTTCTAATATCCATCAGACGGAGGGGGATCTGCAAGTTTTAAATGCTTTGCCTTGTGTTCACGTACAGTTTTGATCAAATATATTTTGCTTTAAATAAAACATAATCTGAAGTGATTAAAATGCTTAGAAAGAAGACAGCAATATAGCTAAGGCTAGTAGTATTTTAATTGTATATTACTTTAAAAGAAATCAATACTCTAGAGAGACTTACTCATGTGTAGTTCTGTGAGATTATTATAGTCATCAACACATAGAGTAAAAGAATTTAGAATAACTACTGTACTAAAAAAAAAAAACATCTATCCACAATGCAGCAAAATATTTTAATACTACCCCAAAACTCGTTTTATTGGAATTTTCAAGTTAAATGTAAACCAAACAGTGTCCGACTTCTTCCTGAAAATTTTACCATGAAAGAGGACTTGAAGTTTTTAACTGCATTAATCAATGAAGAGAATCAGCTACATGAGTTTCAAGTAGTTGACATTTCCTATTACATCTGAGGCATAATTTTGCTTGTCACCCAAATAAGTATAAAAGCACAACTTAACCCTCAAATTATATATGCAAGCCTGTGTTTCAGAGCATCAGTCTTGAAGGTGGTTTTGCAGCAGACTAGCTGGAAGCAATATGACAAACATTTCTTTTTTTTTGATAATAACTTCAATGAAGTTAACACATTAAAGTTTGAATACATTTGACCTGATACGTTTCCATGAAATATTCTTGTAATAAGGAAGCAGAAACCCCGTCGCGTGTTTCCAGGACAACTCGCCTTATACGGTTAAACACTGTGTGATAAATAAAAGTATCTAAAATGGGTGCCTTGCCCTCTGAAGATACTGTTCCCCATTGACTACTGAAAAAGCTAGGAAAATTTAGACTAAATAGAGTTTTCTAAGATCAGAAATGGATTAGATCAATGTTACTCCTAACATTTTAACACTCGATCTTTTTATTACAAACATCAAGTAATACCAATATATGTTGAAGCTCCCAAATGCCACGTGTTTCTATGGCAATTCTTAGATTTCCCATGGATGCATCCTACTGCATATTTTCTATGGAAGTGCATCAAAACCAAGATGCCCTGTAACGTATCATTTCCAGGTTATTGACAGGAGCCTGAGGATTGATTGTAGCTACAGAGATATGAGCAAACTCTTAAAACTTTCTCTTTCAGTGTCTAACCTCTGGTTTTTTTTTTTTCCCTATTTGTACTATACATGACCACATTATTGCTGTTACTCATATTAGAAAAACTCATAAAATGCTGAGTACAAAAAAAAGTCTCTATCTTTTCTGTTCATTGATGAAGAAGGCAAATTTTCAAACGCAGAACAGAAATGCACATCCCTAAGCTACAGATCTATCAACTGCACATTTAACAGAAGGGCTTAAGGACCACTACATATGATACAAAGTCTCCCCTTTCAACACTTCCAACAAACGGTTAATGTGAATTGATGCTTTTTGGAGGAAAATGTGCAGCCTTTTAGGCCACCCTCTTGCATCACAAAGGAATAAAAGACTTTTTTTTTTTAGTACTTAACCGCCATTAATTAGAGCCTTAGGACACAGGAGTCATGTACAGTAGGAAAGGAAAATGACTGATGAAATGGGATAAGAGAGAAAAAGGTCAGGTATGGGAGAGTCACCAAAACTTCCTTATAAGCCTAAAGTTAGTAAAACTATGGTGGTACAAGGCAAAGTATCAAAACTTCATTCCATGGAATCCAGAACTCCAAGGAAAAGGTGTCAGATTCAGCAGGAAGCAAGGCAGATTTTGGGAACAACTTCAGAGACAGAGGTTAGACACATCAGATCTTAGCAAAAAAAAAAAAAAAAACCACAAAAAAGGAGGTTAAAAAGGAATGTCAAGGGTTATATAGAAGGATCTAGAAGTTACCACTGCAGAGCTTAAAACTGAAACAAGAATCCTACTCAAGAGACAACATTAACGCCAGGAACAGAACAGAGTAGAAAACCCAGAGTCTATGGAAAAACACCTCCATATAATTGGAAAATATCAACAAAAATACCACATATATCAAGTAAAGAAAACAGAACAGACAGCACTGAGTGCCAATGGTGCCAGACAGATCAAGATGTGTGAAACAAGAAGCACGTCTCAGATTTAGCCACAAACAAGTCACCTGTGACCTTAGAGCAGTTCAATGAACTCAAACATCAGAAAGAAGATTGGAGGAGAGCAGTGAAAGCGTGGGTGAACAGAAAGTCAAGACATTACAAAAATATATCATTAAATATTTTGAAAGAACTGAGCACAGCATGTAGGACTGCAGTTAAAGGGCAACTTACACAGTGAGGTACACATTCCTAATTAAGTTTCTGAAGCAAGCATTTATTTCCCATGAAGAGAAACTGAAGCAAAACAGTTTAAATGAAACAGAGGTAGAACTTAAAGGGGGAGTTAGGAACAGTAGCAAGTGTAAGCAATTAAGTCAATAGGAAAGGATGGTGACATTTAGCAGCAGAAAGTACGTAGGAGACTTATAAATCTTAAAGAGAAACGGCTTGCAGTAAAGAGTTACAGCTATTTTTAAACCAGTATATTTGATGCACAACTAGGACAGTTCTTCAACATCAGCCTACTCTGGCATTTTAAGGAAGCACTGAACTTCCAAAATGCATTGCATTAAATTCCTGAAGAAGAAATTTTAAATATACTTATAATTCACTTTACCTTTTTATCCCTACCATCCGGAAGCATTTACAGTTGCTAAAAACTTCTGCTACCAGGCGAAAAGAGGGGAAAAACACCACCACCACCACCACACACACACACACACAAACACAAAAACAGGCTTCATACAGCCTCCTCCATACCAGGAAGTCAATGCAAATTGGGAATGATTTGCTACTAGCATTTAACCTTCACCTGAAAGGGTTTATTTTTAGGATTGAGTGACAAGCTGTAACTCTAGAGTAGAAGAGTAAGGGAACAATAGAAAACTGTGGCTTAGTCTCATTTTCATATACTATGTTTAAACGTCAAATTACTTGTTCAAAAGCAAAAACAAAAAGTTTAAAGCAAAACATTACCACCAGGTTAATTATTCCTTTGTTGTGCCTTTCTTTCATCTTTTATTTTCAACCTTATAAGAATTAAAAGCTCTCTGGTATGGAGACTACCTTTACAAAAGTCTAAAACAACACATCTGTAGTACCTAGTAACATTTAGTCATTGTTAGGATGACACACTACTGTCCCTGTTCTGCCCTGAGTGAACCTACTTTATCACACGCACGTTAAAAGCAAACTGCTACATTATATACATGCTGTATGTGACCTGCTCACAGTCAAAAGCTCATCTATCAATACAGTTGAGGAAGAATATGGCTCTAGTATCCCAGTCGCCTAACTGCTGGCATTCTTAAGGGACTAAACTCAATTACATTTGTTGACTTATAGCTCAAGAACTTTTTTTGTTTGTATTTATTTCCAGTTACTATTACAAATTCTGACATACACACACGCACGCCCCACTGCCCTGTGGCATTAACCCTGAGGCTAAAGAAGAGCTGATCCTGCCTAGATACAAGGATTTCATGCTACGGTTTTCGGGTTACTTTTTCCCCATCCTCATTAATAACAAGATGCAAATTAGTCCCGAAGCACTTTTTATCCAAGAACAAGTTAAAATCAAAACTCGATTTAAAGAATAATTAAAAATTATTATTAAAGCTATCATTGTGTTTTAACATCCAAATCAAAGCTATCATCCCACCTAAAGGAGTACCAAAAAATAGGTATCATAGAGATGAAAAAGAAATTGCACTTTAAAAATTGAGATTCCACAAGCTAAATTGGTTCTGGTAACACTGAAAAAGAAAATTTAGTCATTTACTTTCCTACTGTATTTAATCCCAAACTATCTATGTGAAACTCCTAAATGAAGTTAATAGATGCAGCCAGACAGATCAATAAAGGTGAAAGGAAAACAACTCATCTGGATTGCAGTTGTTTCTTGGTGTTAGCTTTACACACACAAATGGTCTGGGCTTTAACACCCTCTTCAATGGTTTCACATTATGCATCCCAGCTGTTAATACCAAGGAACCACAAAGCACGAGATCATTTTTGAATAATGCTGATTGCTACAACAAATCAGGACTCCTGTTGGCTTAGCCAGAGTATTTGGAGAGGCTCTCTATTCATGGAGTACTACTATCCTTGAAACTGAATTTGTACAGATTAAAGAAATTACCTCATGACACAACATTGTTACTTCATTCATAAGCTCTTTGTGACAGGAGCCATCTTCCTGTTCTGTGGGGGGACAGTGCCCAGCACAGCGTGTTCCTGTACGCTATAAATACTATTAGCACTACCAACTACTTAATATACAACACCAACATATTATTAAGAGGCTTCTATCCCACTATGCTTCAGCCACCAAAATCAGTACTAAGACATGGTGTAAAGTTCAGTTCCAGAGTACTACGATAGTCTTATTTCCTTCTGAACCACCTTCCTAATCTTCATTACTACAAACACCTGCACTACTCCTTTGCTGAAATCCTGTTCTTAACCCAGCCCAGCACTGTCTACCCCTTAAAGTCATACTTCTTCCAAGGAGACTGTCTAGGCTGCCGTGATCCCCATAACCGATGTATCTCAATGCCTCATTATTATTACTGAGTTTACAGATAAACTACCCTTAGATAGCAAACTACTGTCATGCTAATAAAAAGGTCTGAGGAATGATTCATACCTGAGGCCTGATCTTTAGAAGTTTTTAATGCACAGTTTAAATTAATGGTAACTGCAGGCACTCAAGTTCATATGAGGATAAGGTGTTACATTATTCTCACAGGGTGTTTGTATCATCACCGGATCTCTTAAGTCTCAAATCATTGCCTTAACTGCAAGATCAGCTTGCTGCCTCCTGTCATAGCTTAAACTTTGCCTTCAAGATGTCTGCTAATTGCTCCTTTCCCAGGAAATGAGACCGCCTCCCGCTTTCATGTGAAGAAACACCACACGTTTTGTAGCATATAAACAACATGGCTATTAAAATACAATCATATTTCAGGCTGATGAAGGAATCACTTGCGGGAAGAGGTTGTCAAGTAAGGTAAATCAAGTCTGTCCCGCTGATTAAATCTCACAGGATAGCAAACGTACAGCACAATAACGTTACACCCTGCAATGACTGAATGCTGTGGCAAACGAGTTAGCAGGTTGAGAAACAGCACTGGCCCGCGAGTCTCCCAGCACAGCCTTCCCTACCTCGAGGAAACTCCCCGCAGCTGAAGGCCCCCAGAAGGCACCGCCTGCCGCCACAGCGATCCTGCCGGGCAAGGGGGCCTCGCGGCCCCAGCTCCCCGCACCCGGACCCGGGAGCAAGCGGAGGGGAGCAGGGACTCCGCCCGCGCTGACAAGAGGAGCCCACTCTGAACAAGCCAGCCCTGAAAGGAAGCTGGCCCTCAACTTGGGAAGCATCACTCTCAGCCCCAGGACTAGGGAGACCTTCCCTACACAGGGCAACAGAGAAAATAATAATGGGGGGGGGGTTCCTCAGGGGGAGCAACTCGGCAGAGGGCGAAGGCCTCCCCTTGCCACCCAGCTCCTCCCTTAACAGCTGTTAGAGAACGAAAAGGCCTTTCCCCGTCTCCAACAGCGAGCACACAGCCGACCACCACGGGAAAAGAGGAAAAAAGAGGAAGAACTTCCCCCCACCCTCAAGCAATGCCTCCCGGGCCCTGAGGGAGCGCGGGGGGGGGGGGGGGGGCGAGCGCTGGCCCAG